>WNWK01005428.1:0-55000 GCA_009830355.1 Cherax destructor
TTCAGAACTGGATGGAGCACGAAGCGGGCTTCACGGGAAGGGTTCTTCAAATGTGGATGCACTTTTTTTAGATGCACTTTTTTCAGATACACTTGTGCAAGACTCACACTGTATACAATGACTTTATATAAGAGAACTTACTGTAAATAACCAGAATTCATGTTCCTAGTCTATTCCACTCTATCATATCTGTACTTGGTAGTACAACTTACTGAGTCCATCTGTACTTGATACCACTTATTGAGTCCACCTGTACTTGATACCACTTACTGAGTCCACCTGTACTTGATACCACTTACCGAGTCCGCCTGTACTTGATACCACTTACTGAGTCCGCCTGTACTTAATACCACTTACCGAGTCCGTCAATACTTGATACCACTTACTGAGTCCGTCTGTACTTGATACCACTTACTGAATCCGCCTGTACTTATACCACTACGAGTCCGCTGTACTGATACACTTACTGAGTCCGCCTGTAATGTAATGTGCCTTTTTGTTCTCGATTTTGTGTGTATGGCTGGTGGTCTCTCCTCAACGTGCAAATTACTGCAATCTTGTGACGGTTCCTTTTATGTGACTATTTCATCATATTTTTGAAGGTGGGTCAAAATTCCTGTTAGGAGAGAGATGTCAAGAATAAGGAATGACTGTATTACCTCTCTCTCTCTCTCTCTCTCTCTCTCTCTCTCTCTCTCTCTCTCTCTCTCTCTCTCTCTCTCTCTCTCTCTCTCTCTCTCTCTCTCTCTCTCTCTCTTTCTCTCTCTCTCTCTTTCTCTCTTGTCGAATTAACAGTCTTTCTCTCAACACGATTTCGTCAATAATTCGCTCCAGAATGTTGTTCTAGTGCCGTTACCGAACGAATTTGTTCCCATAAGGACGAATGTTAATTAGATTAGTCCTTTTCAGACCCCCAAAAATACACTTACAAAATAAATCACTTACAAAAATACACTTACAAAAACACTTACAAAAATAAACTTACAAAAGCACTTACAAAAATACACACAGTTCTTGTGAGAGTGAATGAATCTCTGACTTTTATGATAATTGATTGTGTAATTAATATAAACCAAAATGAAAGCTTCATGGCCGTAAACTTTGATAATATAAGCCATTCTTTTATTGTTAGCTGTTGTTTCCTAATCTTTAAAATTTTGATAAGGTGTCATGGTCTTTTACGTGAGGCTTCTCAAATAGAATCCTCCAAAAACTCCTCCTGAATTAATGTTTATAATAGATGTTTTGGGCAAGAATAAGCCTGAAAAAAATTCATGAGTATGCCCTTTCCCAGCCCAGAATGGTTATACACAAGACATATACCTCGAAAGGTATATTTCTCTCAGTGTATATGTACCGAGTGTTTACCTTAATCCCTACTTAAGGGATTAGAAATATAAAAAAAACATGGAACGGGTGGGGTTTGAACTCATGGCAAGTGAGGGCAAGAGAGGGATTAGAATAGTCTTGACTGGTGGTGAAAAGGTTATACGTAGCCTTACTGGCCTTCGGGTGGTCGATAGGCTTAAAGCCCCGTTAACCAACCAACGGTAATCAAACAGTCAGCAACTAACTTCACGAAAACGGAGAATAGATTTCACGTACAAGAACAGTGAGAAGGTTGGTACAGTGACTGGCAAAACATGAGAGAAAAAGATCCATGTTTATATTATTCTGTAATAACGTCTCTGCCTTTTCCTGACAGGAAAAGTTTACGCATCAGGAAAATATACGACAGTTGTCCTTGCTTTAATGTCGTAGACAAAAAAGAAGATTATTTCTCCTATGAGAAGTAGTGAGAGAAAGAGAGAGAGAGAGAGAGAGAGAGAGAGAGAGAGAGAAGTGAATTTCTCAATGTCTTCAGTAAAGAGGAGAGTTGTGAGACAGTTCATGATGCTGTTATTACTGCTGTGCTGCTGCTATTGTTAGTATTGTTGCTGTTGCTGTTATTGCTGATGCTTCTACTGCTGCGGCTGTCAGTGATGCTGATGTTGCTGCTGTTAGTGTTATTGCTGCTGATACTGTTAGTGCTGTTGCTACTACTGCTGCTGTTATTCCTGCTGCTGCTACTGTTGCTGTTAGTGCTGCTGTTGTTGCTGTTGGTGCTCCTGCTGTTACTGTTGGTACTGCTGCTGTTACTATTATTTCTGTTAGGGCCGCTGCTACTGCTGCAGTTAATGCTGTTGCTACTGTTGGTACTGTTGTTGTTAGTACTGTTGATGTTAGTACTGCTGTTATTGCTGTTAGTATTGCTGTTACTACTGCTGTTAGTGCTTCTGCAGGTGCTGCAGTTTGTGTTATTCCTACTGCTGTTGTTAGTGCTGCTCATACTGCTGCTTTCACGGTTGCGATTACTGCTGCTGTTGCTGTTAGTACTATTGCAGCCGTTGTTGTGCTGTTATTGGTGCTGCTCTGCTGTTAGTGCTACTACAGGTGTTGCAGTGCAGTTGCTGCTGCTGTTGCTCTTAGTGCTGCTGCTCTTGTTGTTAGTGCTATTTTTTATTTTAATGCTGTTGCTGCTGCTGATTGTGATGCTGTTGCTGTTAGAGATGCTGTTGCTGTTAGTGTTTGTTGTCTGTTAGGTTGCTGTTGCTGTTAGTGATCTGTTGTTGATTGCTGCTGTTGGTTGCTGTTACTGTTGCGTTAGTGCTGTCTGTTGTGATGTGTTGTTGTCTGCTGCTGTTGGTGCCGTTACTGTTGCCGTTAGTGCTGCTGTTGTTGTTAGTGTTGTCTGTGGAGTGCTGTACTATTGCTTTTACTTTTTATTATTAAATTTTTATATTTCATATTATTAGCTTAAACACCGATGTACTACATATTATTATATGTAATCAGTTTGTGCAGGTAAAACAAGACTAATTTCTTGGTAAAATCACTTGATAAAGAGAAACTGAAAGAAATAGTGCCACCTAAAACTAGTTTTTAACTTAATTGATCCAGAATATATATATATAATAATATATATATATATATATATATATATATATATATATATATATATATATATATATATATATATATATATATACGTATATTCTAATATATGTTTCCTACATATGTTGAAATCTGTCAGCCTGAGCTGGAATACGACCTTAATTCAGCTAAAGGATTACAGACAATGGAAGAGAATACTCGATGAGTCTCCCAGCCTCCCTGGTCTTGTGTCTCAACAACGGTGACTTACCGTGTAGAGTGACTTACCGTCTACACTGTAACTTACTGTCTCCACGGTATCTTACTCTCACTATCAGGCTTTGGTCCAGCCCCGTGGCCTTCACCTTACACCACCACAAATTACAACACAGTTGCTCACCGTACCCGAGTTACTGAACAAAGGACTTTTCTTAAAGTCTTTTGTTCCTTTCTTAAGCAAACATGATATCCGTTACTCGGTTTGCTTAGTTGTCTTGCTTCGTGTGTAATATTTTGTCTTTATCAACACACGCACGGCATCGAAGTTCGTATTTACGAATTTGTCTCTTAGCGTAGCGTGTCTCTGAGTCTCTTTGTTATGTCCTCCAGAGGCCCGAAAAGCCTTCCTCCCTCCCTCCTTCTCTCCCTTCTTCTCTCCCTCCCTCCACACCCCCCAGCTCCCACACCCTTCAAGCCGTCCGCCTCTACCTTCCCTCCCTCCTTCCCTCCCTTTCTCTGTCACACCTTCCCTTCATCTCTCCCTCACTATTTTCAGTCTTAGTGATCAGGACTTGTATGTAATTGAGACTGGCTTTGTCATAAAAAGAATTGCTCCTGTCAATTAGCCTTATATTACTCGTGGCATAATAAGTTTTATAACAAGAAAGGAACTAACTTCCAAGAAGTGATGTAAAACTACATTACGAACATAATATAACTTACATACTTCGGTAATAAGACCATCTAAATGCAGGTCTTCCTGCACTGTCAAGGCTGGTGAAAACACTGAAGAAAAACACTACATTCTGCATTATCTGATCTCGGTGAAGTAAGTTACCAAGGAAAAATCGAATTTGCTTTTTATTTGCTGTTTCAAAACGATGACGACATCCCTTATGAACATTTAACAAACACGACCTTTCAGACCAACTACAAACACGACCTTTCAAACCAACTACAAACTAGGAATTTAGAAACGTTGCAGAGATTAGATTTTGCTGCCGAAGTGGCTAGTTTATCATGTACCTGATATCCATCCTGTAGACCGTAGCCTAGGAGCATATGGATATTCAAAAAGCCTAGGAAGATGCCAAAAAAAATAGATTTACAATACACAAAAGGCCTAGAAAGTAGGCCCCCAGAAGGGTTATATTTTCAATTGTCTTATCTGTTAAAAGCAAATTTAGGAAGTTCGTTTAATATGTATGGTATCTCATTTTCATTAATAAGATATCTTGGCATATCACATAGGTTATTTTACTGTCTATCTCTATATTACTCGCCAAGTGGAAAAATTAAGCACATAGTATTCAAACTAGTGACCAAAAATCGGCCAAATATTTTGCAATTAATTTGATCATCATCTGTGTGTCTGCCAAACTGCCAGAAGTACTTATAACTAAGCCTAAGTCTGACTACTACGACATCAGTCAATCTGTTCACATTGCAATATGCTGCGTAGACATACCCATGTTCATCCTGTCACAGTGATAGATCTACTCAAGCTTCTAACTTCACTCCACGATCTGCAACCCACCTGCCTTTTTCTTTGGGGGGGGGGGAAAGCTTCTCCCGGTGTGACAGTCTCTACCAAAGTCTAGCTCTTATTCCTTCAGACGGTTTTAATGTGCTGGGAAAACATCGTAAACTTCTGACAGGCTTAACTTTCCTCGCCTGTCAGAGCATTAAAAGTGATCCCTCCTGGATGTGAGAATGCATCACCCGGGCTATGTAAAGAAGGGACCAGGAGCTGAGAATCTAACTTTGCAACCTCAGTGAAGTACACACACAAACACACACACACACACACCGAACAGGCCAAGTGTCTTATCGACATATGCCTTTGACAAAATAGCAAATAACTCTCCTCTCTCTCTCTCTCTCTCTCTCTCTCTCTCTCTCTCTCTCTCTCTCTCTCTCTCTCTCTCTCTCTCTCTCTCTCTCTCTCTCTACACACCACACACACACACACACACACACACACACACACACACACACACATATTATCATATGGAAATAAAGTGCTTCAAAAAAATGAGCTCTTCCCTTGATGCGTTCTCTCTGGGTTGGTTGATGCTGCCAGCTGTTGTGTGCACGGGGAGTGTGGCACTCGGAAGGGATGACGGGGATGGTGCGGATTGAAGTCAAGAGGGTGAGGAGTAGGGAAAGGGAGGGTAGGGAAATGAAGAGGTGGATATGGAAGGGAATGAGGAGTAATGGAAAGGAGGGGAAAGATTAAGGGTTAGGTGAGGCAGATGGGGAAGGGAGAGTTAGATCAGAAGGGGGAAACTGACGGATAGATGAGGGGAAGAAAGGGGAAGCGAGTGGGATGTATTTCGACCGAAAAAAATGACATGATATGTTTGTGGGGGAACAAAGGGACAGATGATGGCAGTGGGTCGGGAATGAAAACCCATGTTTATGTCAGAAAACTGTGTACACTCTCAGGGTCTACATGGTTTACATAAAAGCAGCATTACTGGAACAACCCAAGACTACCTTATTCTACAAGAGAGTTCCATTTCGAAAACACACTTCGTGCTACTACCCTATTCTACATGATAGTTACATTGCAGGAACACCGTAGTATGTTGCAACCTTATTGCTTGTGATGAATGCATCTTGGGAACAAAAGCGAGATATGTATGTTCTTATCACATACCATCACTCAGGATGGTTTATCACATACCATCACTCAGGATGGTTTATCACATACCATCACTCAGGATGGTTTATCACATACCATCACTCAGGATGGTTTATCACATACCATCACTCAGGATGGTTTATCACATACCATCACTCAGGATGGTTTATCACATACCATCACTCAGGATGGTTTATCACATACCATCACTCAGAATGGTTTATCAGATACCATCGCTCAGGATGGTTTATCATATATCAGCCAGGAAATGTGTCAACCTTGGCTGGAGGTCTTCAGTAAGGTGGTGAGGATATCGTCAAATACGGCACTGTGGGTTCAGTTGCTACGATATATTCTAAGATTTCGTTCTCGGTGAACTGATATTACCTCTACATATGGATTACCATTTTCTCAATGGCACAGTCCTTCCTCCCCTCCCTCCCTTCCCTCTCTTCTCCCTCTCTCTCTCTCTCTCTTCTTGCCTCCTGCTCCTCCCCTTTATCCCCCCTTCCTCTCCTCCCGTCTCGAAAACTTCTCCCCTCAACCTCTCTAAGAAAAGCCTCTCTTTCACAAACATAGTCGCTTTTTTTGCTCGCTCTCTTCTCTCTCTTCTCTCTCTCTCTCTCTCTCTCTCTCTCTCTCTCTCTCTCTTCTTCTTCTTCTCTCTCTCTCTCCACTGCCACTTCGTGAATAGTGTAACAAGATCAATTAAAGTTTTTTTTTCCACTGGTCACTTACACTGGTGCAACAGCTCTGACACCATCAGTCAGCGTCATGTGTAAGTTATTGTTCACCTGTCAGCCTCACCTCTCCCACCCACCTACCTCACCCACCTACCTCTCCCACCTACCACACTCACCTACCTCACCCACCTACCACACTCACCTACCTCACCCACCTACCTCACTCACCTACCTCACCCATCTACCTCACCCACCTACCTCACCCACCTACCACACTCACCTACCTCACCCACCTACCACACTCACCTACCTCACCCACCTACCACACCCAACTACCTCACCCACTTACCTCACCCACCTGCCGCTTCATAAACTCACACACTCACTTCCTCAGTCCATGTACACACTGTGTGCATCCACATCTCGTGTACATGTAGTTTTACGTACAATTTTTCTTAAGTCTTAATTGCAGTGTTCATATGTTTTCACCTCGTTTTCCTCCATGGGTGGAATGCCTCAGTGCTGGTAAAGGGCTCTTGATCCCAGAAACTAGAGCTAATCTCCCCTTCCTCAGGCGTTGCATGACCCTGTTCAACCTGGCGACCAATCACAGCATTGCTTCAAGTCGCTCTCCTACGATCTTGAATTACATAGGCGAACTTGTTGGTGCTTGATTTAAAATACTGAACGTAAGTTTGATTGAAAGTTATATTTGAACTTGTTCGCCAGTTCTCTTTTTTTTCGGTCGAGTGTCTCTCAAGTGACAGGGTGTTTCATAACAAGGACCCAATTTCAATGAATTCGCAATTTCAAATCGGATCCATCATTTTGAAACACCCTGTACTGTCTCCCAGCGATGAGACGAACAGTGTATAAGAAAAAAAAATCAGGGAATCGCAAGATTCAATCTCATATAAATTCTATTGGCTATTGTGTTATGGGATCAAAGAAACAAACGTAGTTTCAAAAACGGTATTATTACCTCACTCCGTTAAGATATCATGGTCAATGACAGGCTGGGTTTTTTTCCCATGAGGATTTTGACCAGAAAATATTTAAAATGCACAGAGGTAAAACAGATGTTTGATACGTATTACCTAAATGCTCTTTTTTTTAGGTAAAAGTGATATTTTCAGAATATCCATTGCCATCGTCTGAAAATATTTTAAGTCCATAGGCTATACTGTAATTTGTTCTGGCCATTCCGTCACTAATACCTCCACTGAGGGTCCACCGGGGAAGACCATCGTCAATTCCAACTGGCTATTTCAACTCCTAAAGGAATTTTAGCAACAATCACAATTTCGTTTTTCACCTTGAACCTATTCTGGCCTACATCTATTTTCCACAGAAATCTTTTATTGCTAACTTCAGTGGAGTATAGAAAAAAAAACACGTATTTTATTGTGCCTAAGAATGACTGAAGATTGTAACTTAAGTTCCAATCCTCCATCGAGGCTAAAGGACAATGAGACGACGTAACCCTATCTGTGCCCGGGCTAAGCCCTTACATCCATATTTATAGGATCCAGACCCCTCTTCTCGGCCGGGATAAATGCATTCCAATAAAGGCAGAGTGAAATTCGAATCGCGCCTTTGCTGCAAACGTCCAATTAATGACATGAGAATCAAAATCTTTACTGGTTGCGTGTTTTATTCTTGTGGATACAGAGATAAGTTATTGATCGCACTTGGGAGGACCAGCTGTGACTTTTATTAACCTTTCAAGGCAGATGTATGGCAAAGGGCTCCTGATCCAGGGAAGTGGAACCGCTCTTCCTTTCTTCAGCTCAGATCTGATTGTCACCCATTCGCCAGGTGCCGGAGTTAAGCGATTCTTCATGAATATAAAAATAATAATAATAATAATAATAATAATAATAATAATAATAATAATAATAATAATAATAATAATAATAATAACAACACCTACTGTGTTTATATGTTCATCACTCTGGTGGTGGAGGCCAGACTAGGCTGGGTCTTGTTGCAGTCTCTTTGCTCTTCAACGCACGGAACATAAATCAATAGCTGGGTTCTTCTAGTTCATCTGTGCTCCACAGGGGCAGCTTGCTTGCTTTCTCTCTCTCTCTCTCTCTCTCTCTCTCTCTCTCTCTCTCCTCTCTCTCTCTCTCTCTCTCTCTCTCTCTCTCTCTCTCTCTCTCTCTCTCTCCATCCATTTATTGGAATACAACATAAAATAATTTATTTAACATTTATACATTACCCGGCTGCTTCACAACAAAGTTTTAAGCGAGCATTTTTATTATCAGTTATGTTTCTTTCTTTAGTTTCCTGTGCTGCTCCGGTGACCTATTTTACCACTGGTATTGTGTGTGTGTGTGTGTGTGTATTTCTATGTCTGTGTTTCTGTGTGTGTCTGTGTCTGTTTCTGCTTTTTTGTATACTCACCTAGTTTAATAGAGGACAATTATTATTATTTTTATTATTATTATAACTATTAATATAATTGTTATTATAATTATTATTATTACTATTAGAGGGGTTGAGTCGTAGCAGGCAAGGCCTAGTCTCTTCCCTCTTGGTGTCTATCATAGCAACTTTCGAAACCCTGCGTGAGCTTGGCTCTCCATTTCATCCCTTTCTAATTCGTTTTTTTTCTTCGTTACTCTCACACTTAAATAACTCTTTCTTAAATCCTTTTGTTTTATTTGAACTACAAGCTCCAAGTTGTTTCTCCTCGCTTTCGTTTCCTCGATTTTCGAAAAAGTCTGTTTTAATATGTTTTGTCAATGTTTACAGGAGTATTTTATAGGTTGTGATCATGTCTCGAGTCGTTCGTCGATCACCTGTTGATGTAAGATTTAGCTTTCGTATCCTATCATCATATGCAAGCCCTCTCAGTTCTGGTAGAAACCTCTCAGTACACCGCTGAAGTTTCTCACTTTGAATACTAGATAAGCTGGAGGGGAGGGTCGAAGATGGTGCTGGCCACGAAGAACTGCAGACAGCAGTAAAGAAAAGACACTCAAATATGACTTCTCTTGATACAGCCACACGAGCTCAAGGGGTGATCAAGACACCGAAGACCAACTACCCGCGTCAGGAAACATTTGTCCTGTTTCCCGACAAAACTTACCTAGTCTAGCCTACTCACTATTGGTGGCGTTGAAACTCTCCACAACCATGGATGACACCTGAGTGCCTCACTGCTGGCATTAATTCTACAATACATTTATCAAGTCATGATAAAGTTCTACACAGAACGAAACGTTGTCAGAATAAAAGCTAGTTCTACAACGTTTCGCTACTTTACCCCACCATTTGCCTACCATATAAAATATCCACACACCTAGACGTCACTTTCTCCATATTCCAGCAGATCTAAAATCCGTCAGCTCTGCAGTTAAATAAAGCCACAATAATTGTTAACGAACGTCAGTGTTATTGATTTGTTAGTGCTGACGAGTCCATGTAAATGACCCATCACAAAATTCAACAGCGCTTCTGAAATCGTCTACATAGCGAATAGTTTAACACAGACGTCTTGAAGGAGGGGAGGAAGAGGAGGAGACGCCGAGATGCTGTTGAAGGCTCATGATCCAGGGTAGTGATGCTACTCTCCCCTTCCTTGGATTAAACATGAGTACCCACATTCCTCGGGAGTGTATGACTTCTAATAGTAATAATCATCATCATCATAATAATAATAATGACTCATAATAAAATTATAATAATGATAATGACTCAATAATAATAATAATAATAGTGAATCATAATAAAATAATAATAACCAGACATGACACTCGCCCCTTCGCATAATGACTGCATCTTTCAGTGATTACTAAACCTCTCTGGCAGTTTAAGATGTAGAGCTGAACCATTTGAACCAGAGCGCTGTCAACGCTTTTGTTCATCATATTGGTAGAGTAGGTAGTAGTGTGGTGGACCCCGCCCACCCTGGCAGACACAATCCTCCGGTTAGCAGAGTGTGAAAGAGACTCTTGTTAAACGTGTCACACTCTGGCTGGATTGCTGGACTTTTGTTTCTCCCTCATAAACACGTTATTGTGCTGGTAAATCTGGCTCTTTACTGTTTACATTCAGTATACGTTTTGCTGTATACATTACTGTGACAAAATCATTTAGTGATTGGAAGTCTTTTTCTACCTCTCGACTGACAATCAATAACACTTAAGCTCTACTTTATCTATTGAGTTCTGAACAACACTTTCGTGCTCACAACACACTCGTGAGAGTTACGCTATTATAGAGGACTAACTGATCACTTTATAATGTCTCTTTCTCCACCGCATAACCCCTCGATCTATAGCAGATCAACGGAGCATTGTGTCTTATAGAGACCCTCCCTACATTCCAACCTCGAGTGGACAGACAAGTTCCAAACATCACAGTATTAATTTCTCTCCCGTTCTGGAGGCCTTGTCCGAGACCAAGCCTCGAGGGTGATGATCCCTGAACCGCTAACAGATATAAAATACAAACTCACAAAATTAGTACATGTACAGACAGGACAACACTTAATGGAATAACAGCACTTGAAATGCAGATAAGAGAGAGAGAGAGAGAAAGAGAGAGAGAAGAGAGTGAATACATTGGAAAAGCAGATAACACAGGGCCCCCCACGGTCCGTGTCGAGGCTTTCTGTTGAGAAAGACCGAAAAAAATGTACAAGGATATTTATTGGAAAGGTAGTAGAAGAACTTGGTTACTACTTCCATGACTACCACAACCATCACTGTCACCGCTACCGCTGGCACTTCTTATATAAAGCTCCAGGTTGCTTACTGTCAACTGATCGTCTGTTATTGCCAAAGAAACCCTGCCTGTACCCCAATTCAAAACGATGCTGACAAACCACCTTCTCACCCAAACCTAAATGCTCAATATCAAAGATTCCCAACAAAGTAGAATAATCACTTAAATGTAAAAACCTGATTAATCACTTAAATGTAAAAACCTGTTATGAATAATACATACTAAGGTAACTGTTTTTATAACATTTACATTATAATGACCACGTAAACTGTAACTGCAATGCAATTAATTTTTTAAATTATTATCTCACTCAATTAGTTGCATTGCTACAATTAATAAATTATTATGTTCAACTTATATTCAAACTTTATAACTTAGATACACAATTATACTTACTTTATAAATTCTTTCTTCTTTCTTTCAACACGTCGGCCGTTTCCCACCGAGGCAGGGTGGCCCAAAAGAAAAAACGAAAGTTTCTCCTTTTACATTTAGTAATATATACAGGAGAAGGGGTTACTAGCCCCTTGCACCCGGCATTTTAGTCGCCTCTTACGACACGCATGGCTTACGGAGGAAGAATTCTGTTCCACTTCCCCATGGAGATAAGATGAAATAAGAACAAGAACTAGTAAGAAAATAGAAGAAAACCCAGAGGGGTGTGTGTATATACATATGCTTGTACATGAATGTGTAGTGTGACCTAAGTGTAAGTAGAAGTAACAAGACATACCTGAAATCTTGCATGTTTATGAGACAGAAAAAAGACACCAGCAATCCTACCATCATGTAAAACAAATACAGGCTTTCGTTTTACACTCACTTGGCAGGACGGTAGTACCTCCCTGGGCGGTTGCTGTCTACCAACCTACTACCTAGACTTTATAAATTATCAACCATAATTTTTTTACCATGTAGTCTACTATTAAATAGTCCTAAGAATGCCCGCAATGCACAGCATATTAGGGGCTTTTGGCATGTACATCTCATTCATACCTATGTATCATGTCTACCTATGTATCATTGTACCATGTCTAAATAAATATTATTATTATTATTATTATTATTATTATTATTATTATTCCTGAACTAACGCCGGGAATCCAGTGAGCACAAGCAAGCAACCCCTGCGTAGTGGCTACTGGAATCCGATGCTTGCAAAGTGCTTGTCCTCCTGGGTCTAAAAATTATTATATTTTACTCTTTCAGTTTCAGCGGAAAGTTTTTTTTTTAATTAAGTTATACTTCTGATTTCCAAACCATCTTGACCTCAGTAAGTGTTCCATCTGTAACTTTGAAGTTTCATCCCATTTTTCCAAGTTTTTGACTCAATTTACACTTCCAGTACTTCTTCGAGTTTCACTGTATCAAAATCATTCAGTCTTCAAGGTTGGTATACGAGATCTCGTAGTCTCCGTTTCCTAGGATAGAACAGGTTAAGTTCATTAATAAATCTTTCTTCATATGGTTTGTGCATTGGTAATTGATCTTCTTTGTATCCCATCCAGTCAGTTCTCATCTTTCGTTTGATTTGGGTTCCAAAGCTGAGCAGCATATTCAAGGTGGGGTCCAGGTGCATTACAGAGAGTAACTATTGTTTCTGGCATTTTGCATACGAACTTTCTATCTGTTGGCTTTGACTCTCTCAATTAGGCATTGTTTGGCACACTTCAGGTCGCCGCTTATAATTACTCCAAGGAACTTTTCTTCTTGTTTCCATAAATTGTTTTCCAAACATTTTGTATTCATGTTTGATATTGTCATATCCAAGATGCATTAGTTTGCACTTGTTCAGATAGCACGGTGAAGGATGTTCAAATAGCACGGTGAATGATGTTCAAATAGAAAGGTGAATGATGTTTAAATAGCACGGTGACAGCTGATCCTATAGCACGGTGAAGGATGTTCAGATAGCACGGTGAAGGATGTTCAGGGGAGGAGAGACGGTCGCAGGTGCTGAAGACAGGGTGTGAAACATGTCAGGGAGGATGGGATGGGTGAGGGTGGGATGGGAATGGATGAGAGGAGGGTAGGAAGAGAGTGAGGGATGAGAGGTGGAGGCAGGCAGGGAGGGAGTGTGGAGGGGATGGGAGGGGATGCGCTGTTGTGATGGTATTGATGTGCCGAGTGGTGGGTGGGGGATGCTCTCTCTCTCTCTCTCTCTCTCTCTCTCTCTCTCTCTCTCTCTCTCTAATGATACTCACTGATTATGATCATTTTTTAATACTTTAAAATTATCATAATCAGAGAACAACCTACGGACACTGAGTTAATCTCAGTAAAGACATTTAAACAAGTTTCTTCACCCCTGTGCACCAGCAGTAAATAGGTACCTGGGTTTTAGGCGACTGTTGTGGGTAGCACTCTGAAGGGTAGTAGCTGTGTTTTGAAATGAGTTGAGGCGGAATAACAGCTATAAGCCTGTAAATTCAACAGTGTAAAAATAAAAAATGAGTTACAGCTGGGCGGTGGAGGTTCATCATTATACTAATCCACGTTTTTACCTGATTTACTTTCAGCTGAGCACCCGTAACAAGGTTCATCCTATCCCGCACACTGTCTGGGAGAGCTTTTCTAGTTCTCTGGTTCTCTTTATAATAATCTGGTCGCGTGAACGGGGACTTGAACCGTGGTCCTGGTAGGTAGGAGGCCCAACGCTTTACCACAGAGTCGCAACGTTTATAACGGTAAGATTTTTGTTTGTTACAGACAGCATTTCAGTGACTTGTCTGTATCAGCGGCAGTAACTGTGAACCTAGTTTCTCTTCCCACAGCCCCAGAAGCTTTCATGGAACTTCTGTTCTCATACCCACCACAGCCATAGTCCATAAACCTAAGATAAGTCATAATCGACGACTGTTTATCCATTGACAGTCGTTCAGTACGACTTGAGTTCATGGAATATTTGGTTACGTATGTGGGTTTTGAGAATAGATGTATCCTGAAGCTTCTAGAGCTGCGGGTAGAGACTTGAAGGTCACAGTTGGTGCCGCAAATACAACCACGTCACAGTTGTGCTGTTTGTCAAACACTCCTGTCATGAGATTCGTAGCTTAGTGGTGCAGTGATGGGGCTCCTACTGCTAGGACCACAGCTCGAATCCCCGTCCATTCTTCTGTATATATATGTTTAGAATTCGCAAAACAGACGAAATATTCACAAACACTAATCTCAGGCCGAAGGAGACTCGAACCTACGAACCTTGGGACAAGGTACACAGTGCTCTGCTCACTGTACCACACTGTAGTGTGGTACGGTGAGCAGACCACTGCTCACCGTAAAATGATAATAACAAAGAAGTAGTATCATTATACATTTCACACGACCTTGAATGGGGAACAACTGACTTAATTTAACCCCTGAAAAGTTTGACCTCTGACAACTTTATTTTTAAATCCTGTGTTACGATGCTTAGTGACTTGGCCGGCGAACTATCAAAATAAAATTAAATTGTCCAGTGTTGAGCTAATGGTCAGTTGGATACGTTCATTTTTGGACGTTTTTTTCTAGGAACACATGTCGCAAAAGTTCTTGCAGATAAATGGTATAATAATAATAATAATAATAATAATAATAATAATAATAATAATAATAATAATAATAATAATAATAATAATAATAATAATCTTTATTTCTACATTTTATACTGCATTTATGTCTATTTTTCCATCGTATAAATTCTTCGTCCAGTGTGGACTTAGTCGTGTCTGACTCCACTATTGACTTCGCCTCTTGTAGCAGAAGTCGTCACTTTGTTGCTTGGAATACACACAATACACTGACACACACGCAAAAAAATCTGTACACAGTCTTGTGTGGAACTAGTCTCTGACTGGTGTTAGTGTCTACACAGTCTTGTGTGGAACTAGTCTCTGACTGGTGTTAGTGTCTACACAGTCTTGTGTGGAACTAGTCTCTGACTGGTGTTAGTGTCTACACAGTGTCACACCCGTGTGGAACTTAGAGTTTCAGGTGAGGTTTGAATCTGCGTGTTTAGTTCTGTGTTGAACTTAAAATGATTATCACATAATCATTTTAATGTGTTTTATGTGACCAACGGTTCACATACCTACACACATAGCTCACAAAGTAAGTGTTATGAGTGAATGGACTTAGAATCAAGTGCTGTTTCACTTTTATTTTATATTATTGACTATTTTTCCTCGCACAGATTGTAAATATGATTGTAAAAGATGTCTTATTACTAGTTCTTATCATCAATTCCAACCACACAATAGAGCGAAAAACTAATGTCAAAGACCTGGGAGTGATCATGTCAGAGGATCTCACCTTCAAGGACCATAACACTGTAGCAATCGCATCTGCTAGAAAAATGACAGGATGGATAATGAGAACCTTCAAAACCAGGGATGCCAAGCCCATGTTGACACTTTACAGGTCGCTTGTTCTATCTAGGCTGGAATATTGCTGCACACTAACTGCACCTTTCAAGGCGGGTGAAATTGCTGACCTTGAAAATGTGCAGAGAACCTTCACGGCACGCATAACTGCGATAAACCACCTCAATTACTGGGAACGTTTGAAGTTCCTAAACCTATACTCCCTAGAACGCAGGCGGGAGATATACATTATTATATTCACTTGGAAAATTCTAGAGGGATTAGTACCAAACTTGCACACGAGAGTCACTCCCTACGAAAGCAAAAGACTTGGCAGACGATGCAACATCCCCCCAATGAAAAGCAGGGGTGCCACTAGCACGTTGAGAGACAACACAATAAGTGTCAGGGGCCCAAAACTGTTCAACTGCCTCCCATCATACATAAGGGGGGATTACCAATAGACCCCTGGCTGTCTTCAAGCAGGCACTGGACAGGCACCTAAAGTCAGTACCTGACCAGCCAGGCTGTGGTTCGTACGTTGGACTGCGTGCGGCCAGCATTAACAGTCTGGTTGATCAGGCCCTGATCCACCATGAGGCCTGGTCACAGACCGGGCCGCGGGTGCGTTGACCCCCCGAACTCTCTCCAAGTAAACTCCAGGTAATAGAAGTTGAGTTTGTGAATTTAGAACCGTAATGTGGTTGTCTTCCACGGGTTCTGTTAGAAACGTAGAGACGACTACAGAACCACAAGTAGCGTAACAAGAACACAGATGAACCTGCTTTGTTTGTTATTAATTAATGATGCGAGATTATGTAACCTGATACTGATACCAGGTTTGATATTTTTCACACACCCATATCCTACACTCTCCTATTCCACAATCCTCTTTTCCAATCTCCGTTTCCCATATTCCTTTCTTCCACACACCTACCCCCAGTACGACTTTTTCCGACACTCGGCTCCCACACTTCCCTCTTCTCCACTTCCTCTTCTCTCACATTCCCTTCTCCCACACTCTCCTTTCTCTGTGCACAGCTGGAAAACCGCAAATGTGATGCCATTATAAGAAAAAGGTTACGGACAGACAGTACCAAACTATAGCCCAGCCTCGCTGTCTAGCATACTGGCTAAGGTATTAGAAAAGAAAATAAGAAAGGGAATAGACAACTACGAATTTCTTAGAGTTTTATGACATCGTGACGAAAATAAAGAAGGTAAGAGAAGGCTGGGTACACTCTATCTTCCCCGACTGCAACAATGTCTTTAACACAGTACCACACAAGAGAGGCAGGGAGATTAGGGAAGTTACCCAAGTAAACACAGTAATACTTAGTGGATATAAAGCAGAGGGTAATTGACAAGAAATGAAGCATCTGAATGGACATGAATGACGAGTGGAGTCCCCCAGAATAATTGCTTGGACCGCTGCTACTTATGATTAATGACTTGCCACAAGAGACTGACTGCTGTGCATCACAGGGTGTTGATGATGTGAAATGACTTAAGATGATTAAAACCGAAAAGGTCAGGAAGAAGATGCCCCAAGAAGACTTGAACATGTTACTAACACGATCGGGAAGGTGGCTGCTTGAATTCAATCCTGATAAGTGTAAATCAATTAAAAGAGGGGAGAAAGTGAGAGGATTGGATAAGGAATACAAATAGAGGCACATAAGATGCAATGAGAAAGATGGGGGAGCAATCCTTGTGATCAGTGCATCCCATTAGTACAAAAACGATTCTCCGAAGCATTGACTTAGCTTGTAGGCCGAGAACCGGAGCTTATTAAGTGGGCTGTTGGTGGCAAGAGATTCGCCATATAAAAAAAAAAACAGCTATCGCCTCGGCATGGGACGCCTGTCAAGAATTACCTGAGATGAGCCTTTAAACCTTATTGTAGCCATCACAACCCAGGGCTTAGAAGATCGATTAGTTAATATTAGACTGCAGAGGCCAGTCCATTCTTGGAAACGTTTATATCGTTTATTACAATTCTTCTGAAGTTTATACACACACACAAACACTCAACTCCTGTCTTTTCGCACGCACGCACACAAACACACACACACGCCCCGATGGCATGGTGGCTAGCGCTCTTGCTTCACGCACGGAGGGCCCGGGTTCAATTCCCGGCGGGGCCGAAACATTTAGAAGTGTTTCCTTACACACACGCACACACACACACACATATATACAACAGGCCTAGTGTCTAATCGACATGTGCCTAGGACAAAATGGTAACTAACTAACTAACAGAGGTAAGGCAGGAGAGAGAAGGGTGGGTTGATTGCATTTTCCTGGACTGCAGGAAGGCCTTCGACACAGTTCCTCACATGAGATTAGTAAAGAAGTTGGAAGAACAAGCATGTCTAACAGGAAGGGCACTGGAATGGATCAGGGAATACCTCAAAGGGAGGCAACAACGGGTCATGGTGCGTGGTGAGGTATCACAGTGGGCGCCTGTGACGAGCGGTGTACCGCAGGGGTCAGTCCTAGGACCAGTGTTATTCCTGGTATATGTAAATGACATGACGGACGGGATAGACTCAGAAGTGTCTCTATTCGCGGATGATGTGAAAAAAATGAGGAGAATCACATCGGAAGAGGACCAGGCAGGGCTGCAAACAGACCTGGACAAGCTCGACATCTGGTCTAGCAATTGGCTTCTCGAATTCAATCCCTCCAAATGCAAAGTCATGAGGATCGAAAAAGGGCAAAGAAGACCGCTGACAGAGTACAAGCTAGGCGGACAAAGGCTACAAACCTCGGCAAAGGAGAAAGACCTTGGAGTGAGTATAACGCCAAGCACGTCTCCGGAGGCACTCATCAACCAGATAACTGCGGCAGCATATGGGCGACTGGCAAACCTAAGATTAGCGTTCCGTTACCTTAACAAGGAATCGTTCAAGACACTGTATACCGTGTACGTCAGGCCCATACTAGAATATGCAGCACCAGTTTGGAACCCACACCTGGTCAAGCACGTAAAGAAACTAGAGAAAGTGCAAAGGTTTGCGACAAGGTTAGTTCCACAACTCAGGGGTCTGTCTTATAAGGAAAGGTTGAGGGAAATAGGACTAACAACACTGGAGGAAAGAAGGGTCAGAGGAGACATGATAACGACATACAAAATACTGCGGGGAATTGACAAGGTAGACAGTGACAGGATGTTCCAGAGAGGGAACACAGAAACAAGGGGACACAACTGGAAGCTGAAGACTCAGATGAGTCAAAGGGATGTTAGGAAGCATTTCTTCAGCCACAGAGTAGTCAGGAAGTGGAATAGTCTAGAGAAAGATATAGTGGAGGCAGGAACCATACATAGTTTTAAGACAAGGTATGATAAAGCTCATGGAGCAGGGAGAGCAGAGACCCAGTAGCAGACAGCGAAGAGGCGGGGCCAGGAGCTGAGTCTCGACCCCTGCAACCACAATTAGGTGAGTACACACACATACACAGACACACACGCATACAAACACACACACAGGAGCTGTGACTCGACCCCTGCAACCATAACTAGGTGAGTACACACACACACACACGCACACACACACATATATATATGTATATAATATATATATATATATATATATATATATATATATATATATATATATATATATATATATATATATATATATATATATATATATATATATATATACATTATTCACACGTTGAAAAGGATTTATGCGACGTGTAACTGAAATGCTATAAAAATTACTTTTATCAACAAAGTCTTTTTCTAAAAGGAATTACTGATATAAATTGGATTAGTATCTGCTGCCTAATGCCAATAAATGTATGGTTCTTAGAGAGTTACTTAAATTATATCATAGTTCAACAATATTTACTCACAGTTTTCCCCCCTCTGACAATGTAATAATTGCCTTAAGGTTTTTCGTAATCAATATTTTTAAGCTAAACAAACAAGTGTCCGTGTTTGCATTTACCATTTGTTTGTTGTATAAAAATATTCGGCTAACACGATAAAGGCTGAACAAACTTTGATCTACGTAACGAACTTACCGAGTGCAACACGTCAATTGGATAGATAAAAGCAAGGTGGGGAGCAGAGAGGTGTGTTAGACCTGAAGCCTTGGACAAGTTTTTCTCCCAACTTGTGATCACTTCTCTTCAAGACCGACGCTCGGCACTCATATTCTCTGTGACTCCCGTAGAGAGAACAACAAAAATATATATATATCGGCAAATGAGTTACCAAACACGAATTTAAGGACATAAAAATAGAAGAGCCGTGAACGAGGGTCATTAAAAATGTATAAAACTCCTACACCCCCAGTTAAGAATACTTTAATTCTTAATATAGAGAGATTAAAATAAAATATCTGTTTATATTCATTAAGAGAGACACACCTCTTGGGGTATACACATTGAAATATAAGCTACACACCTCTTGTTTACATATGCTTGTCTATGTCTTTCAAAAGAGAGAGAGAGTCTAAATTCACTGCTAACAACCTGTGTGTATAGAAGGGATATTTGATATCCTGTATTTTCTACTTATTTCACAAACTGAAAATAAAAGGATGAAATTTTCGTCTCTTGACCATTATTATGCTGTGATTTGTCCCATGCGAGTTTGAAATGTTGACTCCATTTATGCTCTTTTAGCCTGAATGTGTCCTCTGTGTACACTATAAACATTAGTGCACTCTAGTCATGTTTCTGTACTCTACATATGTAACTTGCTGAATCAGCAGCTGTTTCCGTATAATGACATCCTTCCATTGCTTCCTGGTAGCTGCAAATGCAACATATATAAGCTGCCTATAGCTTTAAAGTAGACAAAATTAATTAGCTAGAAAACAGCTCAGAAACCAGACATAGAACATAAACGAATTATCACACGACACAAACAGGACGGCTAGAGCCCCTACTGGCAATCCACTTCCCATGATCATAAGTGTTCAAACTGGTCCTTATCTATTTTTTTCAAGAAAACAAGTCTGAGTCCCTGTCGTGTCCAGCACAAACCGATCAGACTGAGGTACTGGTCACAAGACTTATGCTGCAAGTCTGAACAAATAATAATGATAAATTTTGGAAGCATCCCAATGCAAATTTACTTCTTAAGATTTAATGATGGCAAAGGAAAATTTTATTACATTAACCCTCAAAATAAGACTCCTGACATACATAACATAAAATTAAATTCAACGTTGCTTAAGAGAGGAAAAAAAAAAGGCAGCAATCTGAAAAAAAGCTATTAGACGAAGACCAACTACATATATCACGAGGCAAACCAACAATTTGGCTTCTGCTTGTACCTGTTTCCTGTGTGATAGTGGGTGACACTCTTAGTGCATTAAGTTTGATATTTCAGTACACGAACGTCCAATGCAGAAAAAAAATTAACCTCAGTGCAGGTGATTTTTATTCCACAATGAGACAAGCATCTCACTACATACTTAACAGATACTTACAGAGCAGCAAGAAGTGAAATCACATAAAGACCTCGATTGTGTAAACAATATCAGCTGAAGCTTTGCATTTACTGACCTAGTAGAATACATACAAGAATCATAGACAGGGCCGCGGGGACGTCGATCCCCTGAATGCCCTCCAGGTAGGTAGCCTGTGTCAGATTGGCTGTTACGTAGGTAGCAGACAAGGCAATTCTCGAAGTGAAAAACAGTCACAAAGAACATCCTTGGGTTGGTGAGTTCTCTCGTAATACCTTCCTGTTCTTGGCTGCTGGAAAACCTGAATGTCTGCTGATATTTCATAAGTGTTTTGTCAGTATGAAAAGTTCCTTAAAAATTCATGGGTTGGGGCCCTGTTTTTACGCTGTTAAATGCTCTTTGAACCACATAAGTATCTTTCCAGCAGGCTAGAGTGAAGATGGCAACATAGATCACCAAGATAGAAGTGTATTTAAGGATTCACAGTACGTAAGACTGGGGGTAACAAACGAGATGAATCAGTCAGGAAGTAATTACCACCCTCGTAGGCCTGTGTTCCACCACATCCCTTGTAGGCCTGTTCCACCACCACCCTCGTGGGCCTGTGTTAAACCACCACCCTCGTAGGCCTGTGTTCCACCACCACCCTCGTAGGCCTGTGTTCCACCACCACCCTAGTGGGCCTGTGTTCCACCACCACCCTCGTAGGCCTGTGTTCCACCACCACCCTCGTAGGCCTGTTGTTGTTGTTGTTGAAGGTTTGCCGGTACAGCCGGCCCGGGTCTTCTCCAAATGGTGACCCGGCATTGGCCCCCTGGGTAGAGGGTGTCGGTCATCTTCTTTCTTCTGTCTTCTTTCTTGGGGGCCCCCGGGTGGGGGGTGACTTCTTCTCTCATGCTGTGGCTCCCCACGGTGGGGAGTGTCTTCTGGCGTCGCCTCTTCATCAGCGTAGGCCTGTGTTCCACCACCACCCTCGTAGGCCTGTGTTCCACCACCACTCTCGTGGGCGTACTCTCAGCAGCACACTGTTGATGTGTGCAATTTTGCTAAATAAAATATTTCTCCCTTTTACCTCTGGAGGTAAAGTGTTTATGGTAAGCTCCTTAACTGTGCTGCTTACCCTGAAGGCTTAAGGTAGTTCAGCTTAACGAAGCTTTTAACAGAGTGTTGGGTAGTGGTGCTGCTGGTGCTGGAAGTGGTGACAGTGGTGAGGGTTGTAGGGATGCTGGTGGTGGTAGTGCTGGTAAGAGGGGTCGCTCACGCCCTCCCTCCCCTCAATAGGCATGCGGAATGGATTCGTTTATATTTACCAGTTCCCCGAAGCGTCTCTCGTACTCCTAAATTGTTCCCGGAACTAGTAGCCGAGCACACTGTGTGTGTGTACTCACCTAATTTTGATTGCAGGGGTAGAGTCACAGCTCCTGGCCCAGCCTCTTCACTAGTCGCCACTTTGTCCACTCTCCCCCTGCTCCATGAGCTATATCGTATCTCTTCTTAAAGTACTCCCCTAATTCACCTAATTGTGGTTGCAGGGGTCGAGACTCAGCTCCTGGCCCCGCCTCTTCGCTGTCTGCTACTGGGTCTCTGCTCTCCCTGCTCCATGAGCTTTATCATACCTTGTCTTAAAACTATGTATGGTCCCTGCCTCCACTATATCTTTCTCTAGACTATTCCACTTCATGACTACTCTGTGGCTGAAGAAATGTTTCCTGACATCCCTTTGACTCATCTGAGTCTTCAGCTTCCAGTTGTGTCCCCTTGTTTCTGTGTTCCCTCTCTGAAACATCCTGTCACTATCTACCTTGTCAATTCCCCGCAGTATTTTGTATGTCGTTATCATGTCTCCTCTGACCCTTCTTTCTTCCAGTGTTGTTAGTCCTATTTCCCTCAATGTGTATGTATGTGTGTGTGTGCGTGTGTGTGTGTGTGTGTGTGTGTGTGTGTGTGTGTGTGTGTGTGATCCAACAATTAATCTTTGCACCAATAACTCATTACAGTTGTGACCGGGTGTAGACTAGTGAATTGCTCATTACTTTATAATTTGTTCATGATTGTAACCATGTATAAACGTAAGTAAGTAAATTTACTTACTTACATGATTCATTACCTTTGAAACTTGTGAGTTCATTACCTTTGTACCTTGTCCAGCTATCAAAACTTTGGGGCCCAGTCCCTGGACCCATTATGTACCTCTGTAATCTGTAAATACCTTTGTAACTTGTCATGATTGTGACCAGATCTCCCTGAGTTCATTACCTTTGTAACTTGCTCAGCTATCAGAACTTTGGGGCCCAGTCCCTGGACCCATTATGTACCTTTGTAATCTTTTGACTACCGCCCATAGGATGGGTATGGGGTGCATAATAAAGATATTAAACTAAACTTCTTAAAGCTATGTATGAATCCTGCCTCTACCACATCACTCTCTAGATTGTTCCACTTCCTGACAACTCTATGGCTAAAGAAAAACTATCTAACATCTCAGTGACTCATCTGAGTCTTCAACTTCCAGTTGTGACCCCTTCAACTGTGTGGGTGTGTGTGTACTCACCTAGTTGTACTCACCTAGTTGTGGTTGCAGGGGTCGATTCATAGCTCCTGGCTCCGCCTCTTTACTGGCCGCTACTGGGTCACTCTCCCTGCGCCATGAGCTTTATCATACCTCTTCTTAAAGCTATGTATGGAACCTGCCTCCACTACATCACTTCCTAAACTATTCCACTTCCCGACCACTCTGTGACTGAAGAAATACTTCCTAACATCTCTGTGATTCATCTGAGTCTTCAACTTCCAACTGTGTCCCCTTGTTGCTGTATCCCATCTCTGGAACATTCTGTCTCTGTCCACTTTATCAATTCCTCTCAGTATATTATATGTTGTTATCATGTGTTCCCTATCTCTCCTGTCCTCCAGTGTCGTCAGGTCGATTTCCCTTAACCTCTCCTCGTAGGACATACCCCTTAGCTCTGGGACTAGTCTTGTTGCAAACCTTTGCACTTTCTCGAGCTTCTTCACGTGCTTGGCTAGGTTTGGGTTCCAAACTGGTGTTGCATACTCCAGTATGGGCCTAACGTACACAGTGTACAGGGTCCTGAACGATTCTTTATTAAGATGTCGGAATGTTGTTCTTAGGTGTTGTTGCTAGGCGCCCATATGCTGCAGCAGTTATTTGGTTGATGTGCGCCTCAGGAGATGTACCTGGTGTTATACTCACCCTAAGGTCTTTTTCCTTGATTGAGGTTTGCAGTCTCTGGCCCCCTAGGCTGTACTCCGTCTGCGGTCTTCTTTGCCCTTCCCCAATCTTCATGACTTTGCACTTGGTGGGGTTGAACTCCAGGAGCCAATTGCTGGACTAGGCTTGCAGCCTGTCCAGATCCCTTTGTAGTTCTGCCTGGTCCTCGTCCGACTGAATTCTTCTCATCAACTTCACATCATCTGCAAACAGGGACACTTCGGAGTCTATTCCTTCCGTCATGTCGTTCACAAATACCAGAAACAGCACTGGTCCCAAGACTGACCCCTGTGGAACCCCGCTCTGACACCTCACCACGTGTGTGTGTGTGTGTGTTTCCAGTTATTAGTATTCACTTAATTGTCTGTGAGAATTGTGCCTAAGCTCTTTGGCATCACTTTTTCTGCTATTTTTTTTTTTGTTCCGGGTTACTATATGTTCTTTTGTTATCTGTCGTACCTACTCTTGAATCCATATAAGAGATGACCTTCAATACTTCCATTTCTAATGTTTTCCATCAGTTCGCTAACCGTACACTGAAGTAATTAATAGTTATGTTTCTTTCACTCATTGAAACATCAAGTTTCCAGTTGCCCTCTTCCAGTTTATTTCATTTAGTCTCAAATATAGTTCATCCCTTTCCAATTGTTCTGTCTCATGTGCCAATAAACTACTCTTCCTACTTTCTACTACCACTGATACTTCTACTACTACTTCCACTAACAGCCTTATCACTACCACTGCTTCTTTTTCTTCCTCTCTTGGTCCCGTCTCTGTCCCTCCTCTCGCATATATATTCTGGCTACCTCATCTTTTGTGTTAGTGTGACTCTGTAAAGGGTCCAAGTCGGACCGAAACGTCGTCGTAAGTTTCTCTCTCCTATGTGAGGGTTATTTGTGTATTCGTTTCCCTTTAAGATCGAGCTAGCTCTCTGAACCTACGTTCTTATCCCAGTCCTTGTTATTCAAGAAAAAGTCTTGAAGCTAACCTCTGATCTTTCTCAGGTATGCTGGTTTTATGTGCGCTGTGTATTGTGATCCAAATTCCTTCTTCCTCAGATTCTTCAAGGAAGTTCACATATTTGTCAGCTATGCATATGTCACTTATATTATTCTATTTACGTGCGTCTCGGGTGAAGAGAATGTCGTGGTGTCCACAACTAGTTCTCTTTCTATTTACAGTTATATGAGTTGCCTCTCTCTCTCTTTCTCTCTATCTCTTTCTCTCTCTCTCTCTCTCTCTCTCTCTCTCTCTCTCTCTCTCTCTCTCTCTCTCTCTCTCTCTCTCTCTCTCTCTCTCTCTCTCTCTCTCTCTCTCTCTCTCTCTCTGTCACACTCATTGCCCCTGCCCTTCGTCCTCTTGATCCCTTCCTTAAAAACTTGCATTTTCTGGAACTGAAATCGATCAGGTGGCTAGCTGTTAGATAATTCCTGCAGATTGTTCAAGTCTTCCTGTAGCATGTTGTAGTCTTCTTTCTTTATTTCAATAATCTGCAAATATTGACTTGCAATCTATTTCACACTGTCACTCATTTAAGTACGTGTATATCAAGAACTTATGGGTAAAACAATTGAACATTTTGGTTGTCTTCTCGTTGTGTCTCTCCATCCTGACACATTTCACTGTGTTTACCCTACTAATAACTTCAACCTGATTTCTAGTCTGAATGTTAGTCTCCTGTGTGGGACATTGTTAATTTTTTTTTTGACATTAATGTTACTCTTTCCTGTCTGATGTTTGCTATTTCCTCATGGAATTCCCTTGGATTAGTTAAGCACGATTTTCTTTCAACCCATCCTGAGTTGTTGATAACGAAATTTGTTTTCAGTATGGATTGCTATGTTATATCCTCGGTCACTTTGCATGTAATGCTAGGCAGAGACACTCCTCTCTAATTTTACGTCTCGTGTCTCTTTTCTTGTTCTCAAGATTTGTTTTCTCTCCGATTTCTAGGTGATTTGTTGTAGACTCGTTAATGACCTACTTAGTACCTTTGTCGTCTCCTTCAGTATCCATGGTGAGAGTTTACCTGATCTTTTTGTTTGTTTATCGTCTTCTGGTACACTTAGAAAACTGCTGAGACACCTGTTGTTCAGGGTTATGTGGGAAGACTTTTTCTGATTTGTGAAGTTGTTCAGAATCAGTAATGAATACTACTTATAATATTTTATTGATTTCATCACCTGCTTTTCCCTGTCATTCTCCATTTCTTTTTCTAATCAATATATATATATTCCCCCCTTTCCATTTGGGTGGTGAGAAATATGCTAGGGTAAGCAAGTTATACTGTTGCCTTATTGATTAAGCAGAAGTATGAACATTAATCAATGTATATTTCATTAGCGCCATTAACGCAATAAAAAAAGAGTATAAAATATTATTTAACCTCATGTTTTGAACATAATTCAATGGAATTCGTCTTGGGTTTCGAGTCAAATTATCAGTAACAGCTATAAAATTCGGGCTTGCCCCGAGATTGTGCAAAATAAAATATATTTGCCAGCTAACAGAGAAGCTAAATTTTGCGATATTTGCTGTAAGAACCATTTTTTTAAAATACATTTTAATTTGTATCAAAGGAGAGGAAAGTGCTGCCTATAGCTGCAGTCTCAGGGGAGGAAAGGGAAGGGTAGGGAAGGGGCAACCAGCACTATTTTCTGCTTAAATCTACCGAAAAGAAATTCTACTCAGCGATAACAAGAAATATTAGTGATGGGACATTCCAGCGACAGAATGCTTTTCACAGCATGTCAGTCGGATTTAAATCGCATTTACACTTAGCTGGGAAAAAGTGGGTTAATCTTATTTAAAGTAATAGTTATCATCCTATGGATGATGTTTTGATATCGGTTATCACCCAGCAGGAAGGTGGATGATATCTTACTGCAGACCCAATATTACGTAATCTAGGGAGAGATTTATCAAGCGTCACACTCTGACACTGTCTTGCTTGATTCAAAAGACTGAACTATCTCTTAAAACAGGATTAAATTAATTGAAACATAAATAACAAAAATGTTGTTGTTGTTTTTGTTTTTAAAGAAGAATTTTTAACGGGAATGTTTACCTTGTTGCTTGTGAGTCCACTGTCCTGCCTCTCTCACCAACACCACCATTTACCTGATCCTGCCTCTCTCACCAACACCACCACTTACCTGATCCTGCCTCTCTCACCAACATCACCGACACCACCCCTTAACCTGCATCCTGCCTCTCTCACCACCACCTACCTACCTATATTCTTCCTCCCTCACCATCACCACCACCTCTACACTCCCTCACCACCACCTCTACCCTCCCTCCCCACCACCTCTACCCTCCCTCACCACCACCTCTACCCTCTCTCACCACCACCTCAACACTCCGTCACCACCACCTCTACCCTCCCTCACCACCCACCCTCTACACCTCTCCCTCACCACCACCTCACCTCCTCACCCTCCCTCCTACCACCACCTCAACACTCCTCACCACCACCTCTACCCTCCCTCACCACCACCTCTACCCTCCCTCACCACCACCTCTACCCTCCCTCACCACCACCTCTACCCTCCCTCACCACCACCTCTACCCTCCCTCACCACCACCTCTACCCTCCCTCACCACCACCTACCCTCCTCACCACCACCTCTACCCTCCCTCACCACCACCTCAACCCTCACTCACCACCACCTCTACCCTCCCTCCACCACCTCTACCCTCCTCACACCCCTCTACCTCCACCACCACCTCTACCCTCCCTCACCACCACCTCTACCCTCCCTCACCACCACCCACCTCCCCCCACCTCTACCCTCCTCCCACCACCTCTACCCTCCTCACCACCACCTCTACCCTCCTCACCACCACCTCTACCTCCTCCCCCCACCTCTACCCTCCCTCACCACCACCTCTACCCTCCTCACCACCACCTCTACCCTCCTCACCACCACCTCACCCTCCTCACCACCACCTCTACCCTCCTCCCACCACCTCTACCCTCCCTCACCACCACCTCTACCCTCCTCACCACCACCTCTACCCTCCGTCACCACCACCTCAACCCTCCCTCACCACCACCTCAACCCTCCCTCACCACCACCTCAACCCTCCTCACCACCACCTCAACACTCCGTCACCACCACCTCTACCTCCGTCACCACCACCTCAACCCTCCCTCACCACCACCTCAACCCTCCCTCACCACCACCTCTACCCTCTCTCACCACCACCTCAACACTCCGTCACCACCACCTCTACCCTCCGTCACCACCACCTCAACCCTCCCTCACCACCACCTCAACCCTCCCTCACCACAAAGGTGTGCTGAAACATAAATAAATATTTTCATTATGCAAATTGTGTTAGAGAAGAAGAAAAAAATTCACTCTGGTCTACTTTTTGCCATTTTCCCGACACAGCCATATTCGGAGACACATGATAACTGCCCCCGATGCTAATAAACACAATTATCGGCCGCAATAATCATTAGCTGGCACACGCGGAGCACCTGCAAAATTATCATAAAATAATCAAGAAATTCAGAGGCGATTATCAACGAATTACTGCGAAGTTAATGGAAAATTGAGGCGAAATGTTGTAAATCCGAAAGGAAATGAAAGTGTCAGTATTTCGTGAGCGAATCGTTACGTACGACGCACAAATTATCGTAAACTATCAATGATTTGTCAAAGAATAGTCACTTATTGTAGTAATTATCGGTGTTTTATCGCAGAATGTAGATCGTGTATCTCAATTTGTGCTCCTGTACAAGGAAATGGCGGATGTAAATAGTGCAGATAAATATCCGCAACAAGTAACTATTAATAGGTAATTACAAATACGTAACTACTAATAGGTATCATGAGGCGAAAGGTATACAGTACCGAAACGTTGATGAATAAGATACATGTAAAATACTTGGGTATCTTTATCTGAGAGACGTTTCGCCTTCTCAGAAGGATTTTTTTTCGGTCTTGAATATGATAATGGTTTACAATACCGACGAGTTGATAAGTAAGACACACGTGCAACAGTTAGGTGTCTTTATTCCGAAACGTTTCGTGTACACAGTAGGTTTCTTCAGTCGTTCAGTCGAGTACAGAGGTGACAACAGAAGCAATAGAGATGTAAAGACGATGTAATCCGTCCATCACCCTTGAAGACGTAGTTTTGAGGTGGTCAGTCCCTCAGCCCTTAATGTATCATTTGTACCATCAACACACACTCACCACACACTCACCACACACTCACCACACACTCAGTACACACTCACCACACACTCACCACACACTCACCACACACTCACCACACACTCAGTACACACTCACCACACACCACACACTCACCACACACCACACACTCACCACACACTCAGTACACACTCAGTACACACACTCAGCGGACACACTCACCACACACTCAGTACACACACTCACCACACACTCAGTACACACTCAGTACACACACTCGGCGCACACACTCACCACACACTCTTGCTGGAGAGGCTACCAACTGTATTTAAATGTAAGAGAGCACATGTATCCTGTATCTTGATTACAAAAAATAATTGTTGGAAAGATACAGTGGGTCACGACATGTAATGGGTTTTCTTTAGACAACATATGTGCTGTTCTAACAACATATGTGCTGTTCTAACAACATATGTGCTGTTCTAACAACATACCACAATACTGCCGTCACCTCCTGCACCTCGGAATCATTCTTTTTTTACACTAATTTTACAGGCTCGGAGCTGTTATCCAACCTCAGCTCATTTCAAAGTCCAGCACTATCTGAGGTATGGTGCCACGCCTCTCCCAGGATGCCACCCACACCAGTCGGCTAAGACCCAGGTACCTACTTGGTGCTAAGTGAAAACGGACACCAAGGTATAAGGAAACATGACAAATGTTTCCACCTGTACCGGGGATCGAACTACGGACACTCAGTGTGCCAGCCGAGTGCGCTACCAACCGAGCCACGGGACACTTTGTAGCTGTGTCCTCCTCCTCCACACACTGCCACTGTTATTACCCCTTTTCGCCCTCCTCAAATAGAAGGTGAGGTTGTTTTGATGCCGGTGAAGGGCTCATGATACGAGGAATTGAAGCTGCCCTCCCCTTCCTCGGATCAAACCTGCTTACCTTCCCCACCACCCATTTTGCAAGAATCCATGGATGTAGAGCTGCCTCGTGATTAGCAGAATGGCACACACGGGTTTATCGCTATACATAAAAATTGTTGCGAGATACCAATACTGATTACATAGCTGTAATTTGTATTGCTTTTTCCGTGAAGCGCTAAACACGTTCTGGTAATTCAAAGTAGAGCAGGTTCGGTCCTCTGTCCGTTAATCACTGCTCGATCTCCGACCACTCAAGTTGCTTGCTAAGAAATTATATATTTCCTGTTAAGATTTCCTTCTAAATCATCACATCCGCAAGATGGGTGAATATATCGTTATTAGTGTTGAAGGTCATGTTGGAAGGTCAAAGGCCTTCCATTGGTGTTGGAGGGTCAGAGGCCTTCCATTGGTGTTGGAGGGTCAGAGGCCTTCCATTGGTGTTGGAGGGTCAGAGGCCTTCCAGTGGTGTTGGAAGGTCAGAGGCCTTCCAGCGGTGTTGGAAGGTCAGAGGCCTTCCAGCGGTGTTGGAGGGCCAGAGGCCTTCCAGTGGCGTTGGAAGGTCAGAGGCCTTCCAGCGGTGTTGGAAAGTCAGAGACCTGCCAGCGGTGTTGGAGGGTCAGAGGCCTTCCAGCGGTGTTGGAGGGTCAGAGGCCTTCCAGCGGTGTTGGAGGGTCAAAGGCCTTCCAGCGGTGTTGGAGGGTCAGAGGCCTTCTAGCGGTGTTGAAAGATCAGAGGCCTTCCAGCGGTGTTGGAGGGTCAGAGGCCTTCCAGCGGTGTTGAGGGTCAGAGGCCTTCCAGGGGTGTTGGAAGGTCAGAGGCCTTCCAGTGGTGTTCGAGGGTCAGAGGCCTTCCAGCGGTGTTGGAGGGTCAGAGGCCTTCCAGCGGTGTTGGAGGTTCAGAGGCCTTCTAGCGGTGTTGAAAGATCAGAGGCCTTCCAGCGGTGTTGGAGGGTCAGAGGCCTTCCAGCGGTGTTAGAGGGTCAGAGGCCTTCCAGGGGTGTTGGAAGGTCAGAGGCCTTCCAGTGGTGTTGGAGGGTTAGAGGCTTTCCAGCGATGTTGGAGGGTCAGTTGCCTTTCAGCTATGTTGGAGGGTCAGTTGCCTTTTAGCGATGTTGGAGGGTCAGAGACCTTCCAGTGGTGTTGGAGGGTCAGAAGCCTTCCAGTGGTGTTGGAGGATCAGAAGCCTTCCAGCAATGTTGAAAGGTCAGACGCCTTCCAGTGGTGTTGGAGGGTCAGAGACCTTCCAGTGGTGTTGGAGGGTCAGAAGCCTTCCAGTGGTGTTAGAGGGTCAGAAGCCTTCCAGTGGTGATGGAGGGTCAGCAGCCTTCCAGCGGTGTTAATGTTGAGTATTACCGCGATTATATTTATCCAGACTGCCTCCAGCTTAAAGTTTGAGTAGAAACTGTAGCCTTTGTGAGACTCACCACTCGAAAAGAACCTGGAAATGCTAATCCTCTGCAAATTTTACAAAGTGGAAAATGCCTCATTCATCGCGCGAGCAGAACAGGAAAAAAAAAGAGAAGCATGAATGTATTCGACACTTTTAACACCTCTCTTTGATGCCACCAGCGACACTAGTGTGTGGCCAGGGTGGCTCTTGTGCTTGCTGTACAAAGAGGTCTTACGTTCTCTCTGCTGGCTCACTTTGTTTGGAATATAGATGACCACAGCATAAGCGAAGCACCAGCTCGTGTGTTACACTCAGAAGTATTAACATGCTGGTGTGTTTTGTAGAGAAGAGCGCCTCTACGTGAGTTCTGTCTCCCAGAGTTCTCACCTGACTGTGCGTGTGTGTGCCCGCCTGTATATGCGCGTCTAGTTATGCTCACCCAGTTCTTTTCCTGTTAATCCTGTGAGACAATCTATGGTACGTGTACTCATCGAGATGAGCTTGAGAGAGACAGTTTCTGGCTCTTGTTAACTTCTCTCGAACGTTAACTGATGGTAGAATTAATAATATAATATGATAATATCTTTATTTACTACAAGTACATGTACAAGGTATATAGGCATAGCTAACATCAATGACATACTACTATATAGAAAGTCCCTTGTTATGCTGAGCATTTCGGGCAAATTAGGTCAGTGTTCCAGGATGCGACCCATACCAGTCGACTAACACCCAGGTACCCCTTTTTCTGATGGGGAACATAGACAACAGGTGTAAAGAAACACGCCCAATGTTTCTACACTGGCTGGGAATCGAACCCAGACCCTCGCCGTGTGAAGCGAGAGCTTTAGCCACCAGGCCACCATTCTGAGTTTCTTTCAAATCTGCTTTTGAATTCATGAATCAGGGTTTCCTCCCTGTGCCTCACTACTTAGCTCATTTATCTGCCTCACTAACTAGCTCATTCCGCTAACTCACCACCTCCCTCTTTCTGTTACTTCACCACCTAGCTCCTTCTGTTACTTCACGACCTAGCTCCTTCTGTTACTTCACGACCTAGCTCCTTCTGTTACTTCAGCACCTAGCTCCTTCTGTTACTTCAGCACCTAGCTCCTTCGGTTACTTCAGCACCTAGCTCCTTCGGTTACTTCAGCACCTAGCTCCTTCTGTTACTTCAGCACCTAGCTCCTTCTGTTACTTCAGCACCTAGCTCCTTCTGTTACTTCAGCACCTAGCTCCTTCTGTTACTTCAGCACCTAGCTCCTTCTGTTACTTCAGCACCTAGCTCCTTCGGTTACTTCAGCACCTAGCTCCTTCTGTTACTTCAGCACCTAGCTCCTTCTGTTACTTCAGCACCTAGCTCATTTTTCCGACTCACTTCCTGCCTTTTCGCAGCTTAAATCCTCATGAATTTGCACTGACTAGGATTAAGTTGAAGCATCCATACGTTTCACCATTTCTGAGGACGCACGCTTATACTCTCTTAAACACACACACACACACACAGTGAAGAGGCGGGGCCAGGAGCTGTGACTCGACTCCTGCAACCACAACTAGTTGAGTACAACTAGGTGAGTATACACACACACACACACACACACACACACCGGGCACATCTGAGGCGCACATCAACCAAATAACTGCTGCAGCATACGGACGCCTGGCAAACCTAAGAACGGCATCCCGACATCTTAATAAGGAGTCATTCAGGACCCTGTGCACTGTGTACGTTAGGCCCATATTGGAGTATGCAGCGCCAGTTTGGAACCCTCATCTAGCCAAGCATGTAAGGAAACTAGAAAAAGTGCAGAGGTTTGCAACAAGACTAGTCCCGGAGCTAAGGGGTATGTCCTACGAGGAGAGGTTACGGGAAATCGACCTGACGACATTGGAAGACAGGAGGGATAGAGGGGATATGATAACGACATACAAAATACTGAGAGGAATCGACAAGGTGGACAGAGACAGAATGTTCCAGAGATGGGACACAGTAACAAGGGGTCACAGTTGGAAGTTGAAGACTCAGATGAACCACAGGGATGTTAGGAAGTATTTCTTCAGCCACAGAGTTGTCAGGAAGTGGAATAGTCTGGGAAGTGATCTAGTGGAGGCAGGATCCATACATAGCTTTAAGGAGAGGTATGGTAAAGCTCATGGAGTGGGTAGAGTGACCGAGTAGCGGCCAGTGAAGAGGCGGGGCCAGGAGCTGTGAATCGGCCCCTGCAACCACAACTAGGTGAGTACAACTAGGTGAGTACACACAAACACACACATTCATTACCAGTGAATCTCAAAGCGATGGGTCTCTACTAAGCGAAAAGAGATTTTCAATACTGTATTTGACGATTCCCAATGACAACATCCCGAGGTGATGTAAGGAGACATGCTTGCTAAACTAAGCCCTTGTTTTCACCGAAAACGAGGGCTTATACCAGAACTGCCTCAAGCCAGGCTTATACCAGAACTGCCTCAAGCCAGGCTTATACCAGAACTGCCTCAAGCCAGGCTTATACCAGAACTGCCTCAAGCCAGGCTTATACCAGAACTGCCTCAAGCCAGGCTTATACCAGAACTGCCTCAAGCCAGGCTTATACCAGAACTGCTGTAGGAGACATAGGGCGAGGGAGAGTAAAGAAATGGTTGAAGGGGGGAGGGTGGAATGAGTGAATTAATGAAGGGAGGTGAGAAAACAGGATAAAAATGAAGGAGCTAATTAAGGATTGGCCGGAGGAACGTGGAATAGGAAGTGGGGGGAGGAGGTAAAGAAGGAAAAAAAAAACTTGTATATTCCTCCCACTTAATTTTTTCGCGTTGGATCGTCCTGTGCGTATTTATCTTTGTGGTCAGACCAGAAGTGTTTCCGGCGCTCGGGCAAAAGGTGCACCTCGGGGTAAGTTCCACTGGAACCCAGTTTCTTTAACCGGAGTTGTAAGAAGAGCTTCACTATCGTCGTGCACTGGATCGAAGACACCACCTACGCATTGCTGCTGGTTCCACTGGTTGCATCACCACTGTGTGGCAAACTAGTAGACTGCAATTTCTTCTGTTCTCTGACATCCCCAGTCAGTCAGAGAACCGGAATCACTGAGCTTAAAAACCAACGACACTTCCATATGCTCACCTACTACCTAGAACCATTGACCGGTACATCATATGACTAAAATCTGCATAAAGACGCTGGATCCTGACGAAGGTAACCATAACCATCCTCTCCGCTGAAATATCACCGACCTTCCTTTCATTGTAGCAAATGGGCCGTCAGGGATAGGGGATGTGCCTGGGGAAGAAATCAGGAAGATTAGGGAAGAGGTTACATAAGGTAGAGGGAATAAACAATGTTGGAGCGTTGGAGAGAGAAAGGAGGAACATGAGATTGAGAGAAGTCAAAGACATTCCAGGTCTCTAAACTTCCTTTGCGACCAGAGGCTGAGAGAAGTTACGTGTGCTCATTTACCAAGTTCGGGTTTAGTTAGCTGATTTTTTTACTGATTGAGCTCTAGCTCTCTTCTATGAACGGGGGAGGGGGGGTTGCCTTGATGCTTGTGAATTGTTCTTGATCCATGGTCAAGGAGAAACCTTTGTTCCTCCTTTTTCCTGATTACCTCCCACTCCCCAGGCACTACATGACCCCGATCAGTTTGGCGCTCCTGTGCCTGATTCTTGACGTGCTTTAGTAAGGCATTTCTGTCCTCTATTTACTGACGGCTCACAGCTAGGAGCCGAGCTCTGTCATCCATGATGGAACTGTCCCTGCTAGGCTGTTTGTGGGTCATTGTTTCAGATGGTCTTGTCAGATCTGAGAGAGCATCCCACTAACTTGTGCCAGCACTGTCACTGTCCCAACACCGTCACTGCTACGGTGATTCCACCACCGTCACTGTTAATTCCTTGTCGAGCCCAACATCGCCAGTGTACTCTCTTCCATGTCTTTGCGCCGTCATTATCACCTCGTCTCTTGTTCCACTAATCGACCTTATCCCCTCTTCTTTCTCTTTTCAAAGAACAATTTTTACTTCTTCCCTGTCCACTACCTCATCACTATCATACGCCCAGGTTCTTCCCCCCCCCACACCCACTCTGCTTGTAGTTAGAGTGAAAGCGAAAATAAATCCACAAAGTCTATGGCAACCACAACAACAAGTGTCCTAGCTCTTCCGTAGCCACGAAGAAGTTACAGGTAAAGTTTTAGAATTAGTAACATTATAAGATGATTAAATTCCAGATATAGGAGAGCATATTCGCAAACAGCAACACAGAGAAATATGAAATAACTCATATAAAACAGAATCTGATATCCAATACTTGAGGCAGGGCAGAGGAAAGGTAAATTATTCAGAGTCAGAAGTAACATGTATTAAAGAAATGAGGGACCTGCTGTAATGACATACAACACAGATAATGTTTCTTCAAGAGAGGGAGTAACAGTAACAGTTCTGGGGCTAACAATAGAGGAAGTAACAATAACAGTGCTGGGACTATCATGGGAGGAAGTAACAATAACAGTGCTGGGACTAACAATAGAGGAAGTAACAATAACAGTGCTGGGACTAACATGGGAGGAAGTAACAATAACAGTGCTGGGACTAACAATAGAGGAAGTAACAATAGCAGTGCTGGGACTAACATGGGAGGAAGTAACAATAACTATGCTGGGACTAACATGGGAGGAAGTAACAATACCTATGCTGGGACTAACATGGGAGGAAGTAACAATAACAGTGCTGGGACTAACATGGTAGGAAGTAACAATAACTATGCTGGGACTAACATGGGAAGAAGTAACAATAACTATGCTGGGACTAACATGGGAGGAAGTAACAATAACAGTGCTGGGACTAACATGGAAGGAAGTAACAATATCAATGCTGGGACTAACATGGGAGGAAGTAACAATAACTATGCTGGGACTAACATGGGAGGGAGTAACAATAACTATGCTGGGACTAACATGGGAGGAAGTAACAATAACTATGCTGGGACTAACATGGGAGGGAGTAACAATAACTATGCTGGGACTAACATGGGAGGAAGTAACAATAACTATGCTGGGACTAACATGGGAGGAAGTAACAATAACAGTGCTGGGACTAACATGGGAGGAAGTAACAATAACAGTTCTCGGACTAACAACAGAGGAAGTAATAATAACAGTGTTGGGACTAACATGGGAGGAAGAAACAATAACAGATCTCGGACTAACAACAGAGGAAGTAATAATAACAGTGCTGGGACTAACATGGGAGGAAGTAACAGTGCTGGTGTTGGGACCAACATGGGAGGAGGTGAGGGGGAAAAAAAGTAATTTCTGCCTAAGAGGAAGGGAAAACAGAGGAAGGGGAGACAGACGAAGGGGAGGCAGGAGGAGTAATGGAATAATTTGCAGGGGAGGGATGGCAAATGGCGCAGTGACAAGGAATTGCAGATTAAAAGGGAGGTGAAGAAACACGGAATAGCGTAATGAGAGAGAGAAAAGGAGCATGAAATAAAACAATAACAGGGAAGGGGAGAGAAAGTTAGACATGAAGCCATGGGGAGGGCAAGGAACACAACGGTACAAAGGCAGGAACACAACGGTACAAAGGCAGGAACACAACGGTACAAAGGCAGGAACACAACGGTACAAAGGCAAGAACACAACGGTACAAAGACAGGAACACAACGGTACAGAGACAGGAACACAACGGTACAAAGACAGGAACACAATGGTACAAAGTCAGGAACACAAGTACAGGGAACACAACGTCAGGCAGAACACAATGGTACAAGACAGGGTAGTAGAACAATGGTACAAACACAGTATGCAGAAACACAATGGTACAAGGCATCAGGATAGTAAAGAGACAGTATGGTACAAACTACAGTACAGTGAGAAATACAGTAATAGTAGACGCTACATCGGAATATAAATATGGTGCAGTGAGCGGTACAGTGTCAGAGATATTGTATCACAGAGGAAAAATTCTCACTTTGAAACATGAAATAAAAGTCTATTCCCGGCTCTGAGATCCTATCCAGTAAACGTAATAAAGAGAAGAGGATCACAGCAGCAACAATAGGGTACGATCATATATACACAGCTTGGGTAGCTACTCTTTATTTTTCCCCCCCGTGCTGTTCTGTGTGACTCACATGTATGTTGTGCCATCTATTATATCTCCTTGTTTTGACACTCCCTAAACGCACACACGCTCGCGCGAACGCGCACGCACACACACACACACACACACACACACACACACACACACACACACACACACACACACACATAGGGACTCGAAGGACCCAGGGATCAGAGGAGAATGGTTCTGGTAAGGAAGAATGGATGAAAGAGCAGTGCAAAAGGATGGAACAAGAGTGGGAGAGAAAAACTAGGAGAGCTTTCTGCAAAAATGGAGAGAGCTTTCTGTGAAATTGGAAGAGGTTGGAGGAGGAGAAGAAGACTTGGGAGTCACAAGTCGAAGATGCAGTAGCCAGGATAAGGGCTGAAGCGCGTTATAGGGGTACTGACCAGAGAAGACACAGCATCTGAAGCTGGTACACCCCTACTGAACGAGGGGCCCAACGGGAAGGAAGGAGATATAACTTATGCAAGGCCATATCAGCCTACCAAGCATGGCCAAGGAGTGAAGGGGGAGAGCAGCTGTGTGCAGGTGGAGAGGGGGATAGGTCAAATGCAGAGGCACGACCATGCCACCAAGAGCTACAGGAAATAATAGGAGAAAATGGCCATGTACAGACAGGAACCAGAGTCACAGAGGAAAGGCAATGGGAGGAGGAGAGGGCGAAGTCAGTGTTTATTCATGGGCTCCAGGAGAGTGAGGGAAGGGCACACACCGAAAGACGACAGGCAGAAAGAAAGGAGATTGAGAACATCATCACAGAAATAGGTGAAGAGGACATGTCCGAGATTGTAAATTTTCAGAGAATAGGGGGATACGTGAAGGGGAGAAAACGACCAATCAAGCTGATTTTCAGGACAGAAACAGTGCGAAACAGGATCCTGAAAGAGAAACCACGGTTGAAGGAAGCAGCAGAATACAAAAGGGTGTTCCTAGACCGAGACAGAACAAAAACAGAATGATAGCAGCTGAGGGAGAGGACACAAAAGTGAAAGAAGCTAGGAGGAGAGACAATGACAGAATCCGCAGAGGACAACCAGATCAGGGCAGAGCAACAAGAGCAAGCACACACAGAACCACCCCCAGAACCCCACAACCACTTATGCTATCCAAACACAAACCACAATCCCCACCCAACACTCCGCTATAGAATCCTGCAGTATACTGCCAGATCCCTCACCCCACAAACCCCCCAAAACACAGTGTTGGAGAGGAAATTGAAGGTATGGTATACCAACGCTGACGGAATAACAAATAAGTGGGAGGAGTGGCACGAAAGAGTCAAAGAGGCATCACCGGACATCATAGCTCTCACAGAAACCAAGCTCACAGGTATGATAACAGATGCCATCTTCCGAACGGGATATCAGATCCTGAGGAAAGACAGAGGGAACAGAGGGGTAGAAGAGTGGCACTGCTGATCAAAAACCGGTGGGATTTTGATGAGCTGGAGATAGGAGATAGAGGAGAAGCAAGAGATTACATAGTAGGAACACTTCAGTCTGGAGGTCCCAAGGTGGTAATTGCAGTGATGTATAACCCACCACAGAACACCAGGAGGCAAAGGCAAGAGTATGATGAGAGTAATAGAGCGATGGTTGACACACTGGTTGAAGTGGCCAGAAGGGTTCATGCGAGCAGGGCAAAGCTACTGATCATGGGTGACTTCAACCACAAGGAAATCGATTGGGAGAACTTGGAGCCACATGGGGGCCAAGAAACGTTGAGGGCTAAGATGATGGAAGTGGTACTGGAAATCTTTATGTACCAACACGTAAGGAACACTACCAAAGAGAAAGGAGAGGATGAACCAGCGAGACTGGACCTAATATTCACCTTGAGTCGTGCAGATATTGAGGATATCACATATGAAGGACCCCTTGGGGCCAGTGATCATGTGGTTTTAAGCTTCGAATACACAGTAGAGTTACAAGTGGAGGGGGAAGCAGGAAGGGCTGGACGAATGAAGCTAAACTACAAGAAAGGGGACTACGTGGGAATGAATAACTTCCTGAATGGGGTTCAGTGGGATAGAGAACTGACAGGGAAGTCAGTAAACGAGATGATGGCATATGTGACAACAATATGCAAGGAAGCTGAGGAGAGGTTTGTTCCCAAGGGTAACAGGAATAATGAAAAACCAAGATGAGCCGTGGTTCACCCAAAGGTGCAGGGAGGCCAAAACCAAGTGTGCTAGGGAATAGAAGAAGTATAGAAGACAAAGGACCCAGGAAAATAAGGAGAGCAGTCGTAGAGCCAGAAATGAATATGCACAGGTAAGAAGGGAGGCCCAACGATAATATGAAAATGACATAGCAGCGAAAGCCAAATCTGACCCAAAGATGTTGTACAGCCACATCAGGAGGAAAACAACAGTCAAGGACCAGGTAATCAGGCTAAGGAAGGAAGGAGGAGAGATCACAAGAAACGACCGCAAAGTATGTGAGGAACTCAACATGAGATTCAAAGAAGTGTTCACAGAGGAGACAGAAGGGACTCCAGAAAGACGGAGAGGTGGGGTACACCACCAAGTGCTGGACACAATACATGCAACCAAGGAAGAGGTGAAGAGGCTGCTGAGTGAGCTTGATACCTCAAAGGCGTTGGGGCCGGACATCTCTCTATGGATTCTGAGAGAGGAAGCAGAGGCGCTATGTGTAACCCTAACAACAATTTTCAACACATCTATCGAAACAGGGAGACTACCTGAGATATGGAAAACAGCAAATTTTTAAAAAAGGAGACAGACATGAAGCACTGAACTACAGACCAATGTCACTGACTGTATAGTATGCAAAGTCATGGAGAAGATTACCAGGAGAAGAGTGCTGGAACACCTAGAAAGGAATGAGTTTATCAACGACGGCCAACACGGTTTCAGGGACGGGAAATCCTGTGTCACAAACCTACTGGAGTTCTATGACAGGGTGACAGCATTAAGACAAGAGAGAGAGAGAGGTGGGTAGATTGCATTTTCTTGGACTGTAAGAAGGCGTTTGACACAGTTCCACACAAGAGATTAGTGCAAAAGCTGGAGGACCAGGCAGGGATAACAGGGAAGGCACTCCAATGGATCAGGGAATACCTGTCAGGAAGACAGCAGCGAGTCATGGTACGTAGTGAGGTGTCAAAGTGGGAGCCTGTGACGAGTGGGGTTCCACAGTGGTCAGTCCTGGGACCGGTGCTGTTTCTGGTATTTGTGAACGACATGACGGAAGGAATAGACTCCGAAGTGTCCCTGTTTCCAGATGATGTGAAGTTGATGAGGAGAATTCAATCGGACGAGGACCAGGCAGAACTACAAAGTGACCTGGACAGGCTGAAACCCTGGTCCAGCAATTGGCTCCTGGAGTTCAACCCCACCAAGTGCAAAGTCATGAAGATTGGGGAAGGGCAAAGAAGACCGCAGACGAAGTACAGTCTAGGGGGCCAGAGACTACAAACCTCACTCAAGGAAAAAGATCTGGGGGTGAGTATAACACCAGGCACATCTCCTGAGGCGCACATCAACCAAATAACTGCTGCAGCATATGGCGCCTAGCAAACCTAAGAACAGTATTCCGACATCTTAATAAGGAATCATTCAGGACCCTGTACACTGTGTACGTTAGGCCCATACTGGAGTATGCAGCACCAGTTTGGAACCCACACCTAGCCAAGCATGTTAAAGAAACTAGAGAAAGTGCAAAGGTTTGCAACAAGACTAGTTCTGGAGCTAAGGGGTATGTCCTACGAGGAGAGGTTAAGGGAAATCGACCTGACGACACTGGAGGACAGGAGAGATAGGGGGACATGATAACGACATATAAAATACTGAGAGGAATTGACAAGGTGGACAGAGACAGGATGTTCCAGAGATGGGACACAGCAACAAGGGGACACAGTTGAAAGTTGAAGACTCGGATGAATCACAGAGATGTTAGGAAGTATTTCTTCAGTCACAGAGTGGTCGGGAAGTGGAATAGTTTGGGAAGCGATGTAGTGGAGGCAGGTTCCATATATAGCTTTAAGAAGAGGTATGATAAAGCTCATGGCGCAGGGAGAGTGACCCAGTAACGGCCAGTGAAGAGGCGGGGCCAGGAGCTATGTCTCGACCCCTGCAACCACAACTAGGTGAGTACACACACACACATACACACAGATAGATAGTAATATTTAATTATGAACAAAAATCAACATTATTTACATGGCTTCTTTCTTTTACTTTAACAGGAAGACTTTTATGTAAAAAAAAATAATTATTTAGTCCATTTTCTTTAGAACTAAATTGTCTAATTCCACCGAAAAAAAAACTAGTTTACTTTTAGTAAAAATTTCACCCGAGTGATTAAAGCCAGTTGTTGTTACGCTGAAGTCGACTCAGGATTGGTTGTGCAGTTTGAACCATAACTAGTGGGTAGTTGTTTAGTAATTTGTGAACCACTATGATTTACTATTGGTGCATTAGCTGTAATTTGCCGCCACCGGCTGGCTGGAATAACATGAGCAACAATACAATCTGAAAACTTTATATGACAACGTTTCAGCTGGATTTTCCGGACTGAAAATAGTTTCCATACCACATTAAAGTGCTTTATATAACCTCGATTATTAGAGGTTAAATTTTTGTTCATACCTCATCACTAAGTTCGAATAGTTTGTATTGTTTTAATAAGGTCGTTATGCATACCTGTTAAGAACTATATACGGTTCCTCTGACTGGGGTGTCAGTGGCGACCAGTCTTCCTAACAGGACGAGAATTTTCGCAAGCAAGATGTTACCAGTTAGGAGCAAGTATTTATTTCTAAATTTGGTGGGAGTTAACGCAAATTCATTTATATTTACGCATAGTACAAATGGTCGTAAGGATATCTCGTACTCCCTTACAGCTTTGGTATTCCAACGTAGTAGCACAGGGGTGTGAGAGAGGGAGATAGTAGGGAAGGGGTGTGAGAGAGAGAGATAGTAGGGAAGGGGTGAGAGAGAGAGAGATACTAGGGAAGGGGTGTGAGAGAGAGAGATAGTAGTGAATGTCATCACTGCAGAGTTCACCTAACATGATATAACTAGATTAGATCTCAAAGCGTATAACTTCATGATGATTCATCATAGCTTTTAATTACAGTCACTGCAGTTGTTCAGCAGAGTGCGGGTACAACGATGTAGTAAATGCATCATTATCCTCTGTGACCACAACTGTCAGCGGTGTAAGGAGTTTTATGCAGAGCTAATAAACCAGCTCTAGCAGGGGCAGAATTTTTTTTTTCTAGGCTGGTGTCACACCGGAGAAAGAGTGTGCAAAGTTCTTCTTCACCTCCCGGGGGTTGAACTCTATCTCTATAACACTTCAACCCCATCACTCAGTTCTGAATGCTCTCAATACTCTTAAATACATTCTGTGGAACTATATTGATCAGGAAGAATCAGTCTCTTTGTGTACAGTGTTTTGCACCAACTGTACCGTGTGATTACATTATTGTAGATTTTTTTTGTGTTAAAAGGTTCTTGTTATTCATGTTTAGTAAACAATTTTAGGTATAGTTCCTTTATTCTTAGGTATATTCAACAGGTGTTCAGGAAATGTGACTTTTCAGCAGCGTAATCCAGAACCTGTTTGCTACATGTGTAAACTTGTGTATTTCTTCATATTTTATCCGGCTTACAGGAGTGTGCTGGGTAATACAGCTCCTTGCAGCAGTGTACACTGTAAGTGGACTGTTTACCAAAGTTGCGAGTTGATTTTGTTTTTGCATTAGCAAGTTGCTAAATTCAACTTTCATCTCGTAATTAATTTAATTACAGTGGAATTGTAAGTGGAATTCTTTTCTTTTGATTTAATTAGTGTCAAGCGTGTTGAAGATTTACTTTCTACTGAGTGTCTAACCAGTGTTTTATACCTTTTCTTTTCTTACACTGACTTTTGTTAATTTTTATCATTCACTTAGTTTATGTGACATGTTTAAACGTCGAACCTAGTGTATATCACCCCGCTCCCCCGTTTTTTTTTTAATTCCTGGTTTTCTATAACAGTTCTCGCTATGAACGACTCGCTAAATCGTAAGAACGCGATTAGGAACAACTCAAGAGGACTCGATCCGTGGCAAGCCAATCATAAGAGTGCCAAACCCGTCCTCTAACCTCTGCTCCATGATTTTTTAAAGGGAGTGTTCAGAAACTGACGTTGGGAGTCGCACAGAGAATTATCGTGTGGGAGGAGGAGAGACAAAGGTGAGGAAGAAGTGTTGTTTGTCTTCCCGAGAGAAATTTGCAATTGTTCATTTGCTGTAGCGATGGAGAGACATTTTTTTTTTTTTGCCTGAACATTTGGAGGTTGAAATAGCCACGAGTGTTAACAATACAGTTTTAAGAGGCCGTGTGACAGACGTCGAAGTCAGGCGAGAGGCTCTCTGGAGTACGAAGCGGTGAGTGGTAATGAATTCATGGTGAGTGAGGCAACAAGAAGCCTAAACGTTGGTGCAAAGACATGTAGTAAGGATGGAAGTTTTGAGATTTCAAGAGTACTTTGACCCTTGTAGAACACTCGGTGCTTCGACATGTAGATTGCTCAGTACTTTACCCTCAGTGACAATTTAACACAAGTGGGGACCATACTTTCAAACATATAAGAACATAAGAAAAAAGGAACACTGCAGAAGGCCTACTGACCCATGCGAGGCAGGTCCATCACTTCCCGGCTTAGACCCAACCACCTGGAGTTAACCCTCTCCAGGTAAACTCCAGGTAGTCAGGTCACTTCCACTTAAGGAATTAGTACGGCATCTGACCTAGTAGCACAAGCTAGTCAGGTCCAACTCACACCCACTCATGTATTTATCTAACTTATTTTTAAAACTACACAATGTCCCAGCCCCTACGACGGTACTCGGGAGTTTGTTCCCCTCATCCACAACTCTATTACCAAACCAGTGCTTTCCTATATTCTTTCTGAATCTGAACTTTTCCAACTTGAAACCATTGCTGCGAGTCCTGTCTTGGCTGGATATTTTCAGCACGCTATTTACATCCCCTTTATTTATTCCTGTTTTCCATTTATACACCTCAATCATATCCCCCCTAATTCTACGCCTTTCTAGAGAGTGCAGATTCAGGGCCCTCAGTCTATCCTCATAGGGAAGATTTCTGATACGTGGGATAAACTTTGTCATCCTCCTCTGTACGTTTTCCAGTGCATTTATATCTATTCTGTAATACGGTGACCAGAACTGTGCAGCATAATCTAAATGAGGCCTAACCAAAGATATATAGATTTGAAGAACAACCTGAGGACTTCTATTATTTATACTTCTTGACATGAAGCCAAGGATTCTGTTCGCTTTATTGCGAACACTTATGCACTGTTGTCTTGGTTTCAGATTACTGCTAACCAGAACTCCTAAATCCTTCTCGCAATCACAAGTATTAAGATCTACATTATTCAGTTTATGTGGCATGGTTATTGTCCTGCCCAACATTTAGAACTTTGTATTTGTCTACATTAAACTGCATCTGCCACTTCTCCGACCAATGCATCAGTCTATTCAAATCATCCTGAAGTGCTCTAATGTCCTCATTAGAATGAATTGGACGACCTATTTTGGTGTCATCAGCAAATTTGCTTATGTTGCTATTTATTCCCTCATCTATGTCGTTTATTTAAATTGTAAATAACAGGGGGCCCAAAACTGACCCCTGTGGGACACCGCTTGAGACGTGCCCCCATTCTGATTCTCCCCATTATGCAAACTCTCTGCCCCCTATTTGACAACCATGCCTCTACCCAGGAAAAAAATTCTCCTATAGAGCAGGAGCGCCGGTGGTCGTGAAGACCGCAGGATACCTGCACGAGCTGTGCTTTTAGTCTTTCAATAAACATTGAAATATTTTATTGAATAGCTTAGTTAAAAAATTGTTGCAGCTACTTTTGCTACACGAGACAACTTAGGTACAGGATAACGTAGTGATAAGTAGAATAAAGTTGATTCATGAAAGCGTAATGACGCAATTGCAAACAAACCATACCATGGGCGGAGATAAAATAAAATTATCAGACATTTTACTAGTTACAACCCACATTTTAAGTAATAATCAGTACTCCAAAAACTAACAATACACCAATTAATTAATCTGATTCGATGTGGTGTGTAAAGGGGTTAAAATCGTTTAGAGAATAAGAAAAATCGTCTCCAGGTAGTTAACTGAAAGCAGGCAATTGTAGGCCTCTCCCGTAGGCCTAAGGGCCCTTCAAAGGTGGTACCTAGACGTTGGGAAGGGCTCTTGATCCAAGAATTGGAGCTGCCATGCCTCTTCTTGGAGAATATCTTGTCACTCCATTCCATCCGATTCTCCAGGCGCTGTGTGATCCTTACGGGTTTAGTGCTTCACCTTGCTGATGATAAGTAGGCCTAAGGGAATAAGAACATACAAAGTAAATTAGTGAAAATCTATTAAAGTTAGTGATTTTTTTAAAACAATAATGACCTTCAATATTGAAAAGTAATAATGACCTTCAATAAAGCAACGTAATAATGACCTTCGTTAAAGCAACACATTAATGACTTTCATCAAAGCAAAAAAATAATGACCGTCAAAGTAAGGTAGTAATAACCTTTGTCAAAGCAAGATAATAATGACCTTTGTCAAAGCAAGATAATAATGACCTTTGTCAAAGCAAGATAATAATGACCTTCCTCAAAGCAAAGTAATAATGACCTTTGTCAAAGCAAGATAATAATGACCTTCCTCAAAGCAAAGTAATAGTGACCTTCATCAAAGCAAGGTAATAATGACCTTTGTCAAAGCAAGATAATAATGACCTTCCTCAAAGCAAGATAATAATGACCTTCCTCAAAGCAAAGTAATAGTGACCTTCATCAAAGCAAGGTAATAATGACCTTTGTCAAAGCAAGATAATAATGACCTTCCTCAAAGCAAGATAATAATGACCTTCCTCAAAGCAAAGTAATAATGACCTTTATCAAAACAAGATAATAATGACCTTTGTCAGAGCAAGATAATAATGACCTTTGTCAAAGCAAGATAATAATGACCTCATCAAAGTAAAGTCTCAGAAGAGAAGACTCATGCCACAGAAGAAGCTTCTCCAGAGAACAACATTTCACTCTGTCTAGAGCTTCGTCAATTAGTGAAAGATGAAGCTCTACATAGAGAGTAGCTTTGTTCCAATTAGAACCATTTCTGCAGTCCAGGGGCCCTATTATCCATTAGGCACAATAGGCGCATCACCTAGGGCCTATGAAACTCTTAGGGCCTACAAAAATTATGCGAACTAAAATAAAATTTGTCAAAAATTTGAAAAATCAAAAGATAAAATCAAAATGTCTATCTGTTATATTATTACATATATCCATTGTAAATCTAATTCGTAAATAAAAGTTAAAAAAATTGTTTTTTTTTCTTTCGAAATATAGTTTCAATATCAGCGAAAGGGAATGCATTAAATGCAGGCTTCAGTGTTGAAAATAATAACATTAGTAATAAAATTTGATAATAAAAACGTATGGCGTCCATTAGCATTGCAATAAATTAGTTATTGCGCGTATGCCTAAGGCCTACGATGGTCTGAAAACGGCGATGTGAAGGACAACAATTAATTTTATACCAGGGACTATTATACTAAGGGAAAAAAAACTCCTTGAAGTATATTCCTCACAGGGGAGTACTTCCCCCACAGACACCCACCGTGAGGGAGAAACATCGCCCCTCCACTGTCTTAAAGGAGCTGGGTGATACGTCTTAATTTGCCCGACGCAGTGACTTGTTCATCCGTCTTGGGAGAGCGTCGCTGCTGCCCGCCTGCTCTATACTGAATCCCATACCTGAGGTGTAACTCTAGCCACACTTGTATGGTGAGAGAAGGCTACCATAGTGTGTGAGACCTGAGGTGTAAGTCTAGCCACACTTGTATGGTGAGAGAAGGTTACCATAGTGTGTGAGGCCTGAGGTGTAACTCTAGCCACACTTGTATGGTGAGAGAAGGCTACCATAGTGTGTGAGGCCTGAGGTGTAGCTGTAGTCGTACTTGTATGTTTGCTTAAAACTTAGGTAAGACCCTTGTGGGGGTGACCGAGGAAGTGGTGATAGGGAAAGAATAGGTTGGTGAGGGGAAGGTTTTGAGTGATAGAGAGAAAGCCAGGTCTTAACCCAGCAGCTTCGTGATCGTGGTACTAATGACTAGTACAGCGGCGAGGAAAGACAGGGCAAACGGTGTGGGAAGGCGCCATAACACATACACAAGATACCTGTGAAAGCAACACACAGTTTATTGTAATATGGGTGGGGAGAGATTTAAAGGTCCAGGCCTGGAGGGTAGATTTATTTGTCGAGAGGATTAAGTGTAAGAGCAAGCAGGTTCTGAGGGTTAGCTGGTCCGCGTATGTTTTTCGCATAGGTGAGTGGTCCATACGTCATGAAAAGACTCAAATTTGTCAATTTGTCTGTCAGTGGGCGCTTTCCAGTACACGTTTAGCGCCAGGGTATTTACCTCAGCATGGAGGGACTGTTAGATACGAAGTCCTCCCAGCCGGTATCAAACATCCATCGCGGAGTCTTGTTCGGAATACGCATTACAGACAGCGCTAAAGTTAACTTATGTGATTTGACTTTCCAATTTAATATTTACTGAAAGTTATCACTGAATGCATCTAACTCCAACGTGATTCTTAGAAATTTCAAAGAATAGATATGCAGGATTCAAAGAGAAAGAAACCATTATATAGTTAGTATGAAAATCGTCTCATAATGAGCTATTCCAGCATTATATGACTGCGGTAATTTATGCCTACAGCCATTGACATGGAAAAATAAACACATAAGCAGTATAATGTGATCCTTTATTGACAACGTTTCGCCCACGCAGTGGGCTTTATCGAGTCACAGACAGATCTACCTGGAAAAAGAGTAACATGAGTATTTATAAGATTTAGTCAGGTGGAGAAGGCTGATAGTTTAAAACCTTGTGTGACTTAAAGGACCTGCAGTGTTCCATTCTTGAGTTCTATGTGGGATAGCGATGAAGAAGTTTCTTGGCAATAGGTTCAGCTATGTTGTAGAAGACTGTCACATGCAGCCTTCTCCACCTGACTAAATCTTATAAATACTCATGTTACTCTTTTTCCAGGTAGATCTGTCTGTGACTCGATAAAGCCCACTGCGTGGGCGAAACGTTGTCAATAAAGGATCACATTATACTGCTTATGTGTTTATTTTTCCATTGTGTCGGTATTTTATACCATTTATTTCCAGCCATTGACATACATAAATTCTGTACTTATATATCTATGGCAGACTTGGCATATATAGCCTCACCTGTTTCACTACAGTAACTACGACTGTTGACCGCTATCGCCATGGCTGGTGGAAAGATATATTTGTGGTCAAGATATGAGTCCTAACTTGCATTTTCAATGCAAGTTAGGACTCATATCTCATATCTGTACAGATATCTCATATCTGTACAGATATCTCATATCTGTATATTCTGTTCACCGTATATTCTATCCAAACCATCACTGTGTCAAGGAATTTAAGAAAATTTAGAATGTTTCCAATTTAAGAAAGAATACATTTTGATTTTATTATGTCCTAATCAGGAGCTTATGTTGGGTAGTCACAACAGCAAGATCAGGCAACGCTTGACGCAGATATTTAAACTACCGAGATCCATTTTCAGAACACACGTTTCCTTGGTTCCCTACTCGGTTACTCCCTGGGTGAGTGTATATCAGCGCCATCTGTACTCCAGCGTTCGTACCTCCGGGTGCTTTCCTGATACCCGGGAAATCTATGTTTTTTTTTTTATTTCTTCTCCTGGTCAGTTGTTTACTTTTGGCGGAGGAGGTAGGTGGACTTGGCCTGCCTTTGATGCTTTAGTTAACAGGAACGGGGACATAACACTTTTATGAAGCAACTAGTGATGTAAACAAGCTGACGTTTGCTATAACAGCCAGACTTAAGTTCAATTGTAAGTACTACTGGTAGTTTGGCATATACACAGAAGATGATCAATCCTTGTAAATTATGCCATCAGCCTTATCATCACTTTCTTGAACACTGTTCTTAGCTTTAAACTTACTGAGTAATATACAAAAAGTACGAAAACTTGCAGAATAGGTCAAGGTATCTTGTAAATGAAAATGTGATACCAAAAATCTGAAGTGTTGTAGAGGAGGTGGATGCTTGGTTGCAGGAGTAGCGTTTCTGTCTGGTTTTCAGCGTATGGAGGAGGAGGATCGAGACGCCACCATTCCTGGCGCTAAATGTAATTATGATAATCATGTAAGTAACGTATACCCAAGTGTATGTAGGCTTACCAACCTTTTTCGAGCCTAAATCCTAAGTTTGTGTTCATCAGTATGTTCGTGCTCTACCTTCCACAGGACGTGTATGCTGTGGTACACTAACAGTGGCGCCTAGTGCAACTAAATGCCACTGTAATTTACAGTGGTGCTGTGTGGCGCTGTAGTGTGTGATCTACCCTACATTCCACTGGTGCCAATAACCAATTTTTATCCACAGCCTCACCAAGTGACTGACAGCTTTGGTCATGGGGATGACGCCTGTCAGGGCTGCTGACATTGTGTGTGTGTGTGTGTGTGTGTGTGTGCGCGCGCGCGCATGCGAGAGAAAGAGAGAGGAAAAGAAAGAGAGAAAGAGAATGAGAGTGAATGAATGAATGCTTATACATTTCCTTGTTTGATATTCTGTTATCCCATACGACTCCTGCCACCATCCCTCTGTCAGCCTCTCCTTTCCTATCCGTCCCAATTTCTCTCTCCCCACCTTGACACTTCCCGTTCCATCATCACTGCTTCGTGCTCCTCCTCAGTGATTGGCCCACCACCTAGACCACCTGTCACTGCACCACCTAGACCACCTGTCACTGCAGACCATCACAGGTGACACTAAACGCCTCATTAAAAGTAATTGTTTATGTTAGAGCTTCTCTACCGTCTACCAGTGCATTTTTTTTTGGGGGAGTTCAGTAGGGTGTCCTGTAACTCGGTTGGTGAAGCACTCAGCTCACACACTGAGGTCCGTGATTCGATCCCCGGTACGGGTGGAAATATTGAGGTGTGTTTCCTTAAGACACCTGCTGTCCCTGTTCACCTAGCAGTAAAAAGGTACCTGGGTGTTAGTCGACCGGTGTGGGTCGCATCCTGAGGACAAAACTAACCTAATTTGCCTGAAATGCTTTGCATAACCAGGGGGCTTTCTATATAGTATGTCACTGATGTCAGCTATGGGCTGTATACATTGTATCATATACTTGTAGAAATAAAGATGATTATTATTATTATTATTATTATTAATATTATTATTATTATTATTATTATTATTATTATTATTATGCTTGAAATATTTCCATAGAGGGTTGAATCTCAGTTCCTGGCCCCAGTTCACACTAATTTTCTTCCTGGTCGACCTCAGCTGCTGGGATCTAAACAGCAGCGCTGTCAGCTTCCTCCGAGGACTCTTTTTTTTTTAATCCCGAGCGAGTTTAAACATTGCCCCTATCTCCTTACTCCTGTTACCTCTGTTCACCTAACAGAAAATAGGTGCCAGGCTGGTAGTCGGCTACTGTAGTTTGTAGGTGGCATCCAGGAAGGTGGTAGCATATCTTAGACGATCGGCCTTTGAAATGAACTCAAGTAAACTAGCAGTTCTTAGCTTGTAAATTCAGTTACAAAAAAAAATGTATGATATTTGGCTTCACAAAATTCCTCTTCCTGACCTCCCCGAGGCTGAAGAAGTATTTTCTGACATCCTTGTGCCTCGAATGCGTATTTAACTTTCAGCTGTGACACCATGTTCGCGATCCCCAAATTTGAAACAGTATGTCCTTGTCTGCCTTATCAAGTCCTCTTGAGTGTCTTGCATATTGTTATTATTTCTCATATGACGCTGCTATCATCACAGGTCATCAGGTTCAGTACTCTTAGTCTCTCCTCGTAGGTCAGACCTCTCAGCTCCGTGACCACTTGCTACATCCTCTTGTAACCCATTCCATTGTTCCTCTCTTCTGTGAAGAACTTTTGTAACCTATTCCATTGTTCCCTCATTCGGTGAAGACCTTTCTAGTATCCTCTCGGTACCTCTTTTTTTTTCCTTCGGTTTTTACATCTAAGGAAAAGCTCTTGTTCTTCCTGGTGATAGCGTAAAGACATCCTCGTCGTCTATTACTTCGTATCCTTATGTAACCTTGCAAGTTGTTATCACATCTTATTTCTCCTCCTGTCTGCCAAAGGGGGCATATTTTATGCTTTCAGCCATTTTACTTTTTTTCTATGTCAGGGAGTCATTTTCTAGCTACCTGTCACGGGATTTAGAATGCCACTGCCTCACAGACGAGGATTTGCCAGTATACCACTTGGATAGCAGTGGCAGTTGTCATGAATGAGAAGGTAAACAGTCGATATCATCAACATGGGAAGCAACTCACTGAAGCCGTTAAGCCAGGTTAAGGTCCAGAGGCTGGTGGAGGAGTGTGCTAGAAGATACTAATAGTAGATGTCACGGGAATACCGACAAGTTGTAACTGATAAAGATACACAAACAGCTACTGGAAACCTTAAGATTGCGTTTCGATTGCTCAGCAGATTTTATCAAGTAAGATAAAGCAGGAAATGGTGAAAAATGGATAAGGAAACTAAAAAACTCTGAAGAATGACCGGAGGGTTCATGAGGGACGTGGCCGCATCTCGGCGGCCGACATTTCAGATGGGAAATGAATTAGAAAGATAATCAGACATGAGTTGATGGAGAGGAATACAAGGATTGAGGGAAAACTAAGTGAGAAACTGAGTCTCGACCCCTGCAACACTCACCAACACACTCACCAACACGCTCACCAACACGCTCACCAACATTCTCACCAACACGCTCACCAACACGCTCACCAACACACCAACACGCTCACCAACGTACCAACACTCAACCCCAACGGAAGGAACACACAAAGTAATTGAGAATAAAAGCAATCTAACAAAGACATAAAAAAAAAGACAGTTTTCTTGCGTGTAGTTCAGAAGACATTAGGCCTAGCTCAGGAGCTGGGATTCCTAGGCCTAGTAGGCTTACTTCGAGTCCCCGGCTTGCAGTAACTGCTCGGTAGCTAAGAGTCCTAGCAGCTGGGATTTGCACATTGGTGTGTTATGTTGGATCTGTGAACGGAAATAGAAGCACAGAAAAAAAAGGTCACAGAAAAAAATTAAGTTAGATTAGGTTAGCTTAAGTTAAGTTAGGTTAGATTAAGTTAGGCTAGAAAGGACAATAAGCCATAATACCGTGACTGGAACAATACACACATAGCCTGCACATGGGAGAAAGAAACTTAAAACGTTAAGGTCAAACTTGGACCATTTACAAGTCACAATAACACACGAAAGTGAGGGAGCCAGTGTATATAGGCGAGAGGAGACAGGGACGGAAGGAAGTAGAGTAGTTGTGGTGGGGGTAATGCTGGTAGTGGAAGTAGTAGTGGTAGAAAGTAGGGGGAGTAGTTTTAGTGGCACAAGAGACAGAAAGGGAAGTAGATGGAGTGATAGTCGTAGTAGTAATAGTAATGGAGTGATAGTCGTAGTAGTTGAAGTAGAAGTGGAGTAAGTCTAAGGCCAAGAAAAAGGTCCTCTGCTAAAACTGTCTACCCCTCTTCTAGCCTTCACAATCGTCGTCTTGTCGAAGCATTCCTTATACCCAAGTTGTATGAATCTTAGTCGTGGCTTTGTCTCTCTAGATACCTTCCTTTCTCATTACATTGTCAAATGCTCCAAACTTCACAACACTCGTGACTTGACCTGATCTTTTATTCTCCTTTCCCTATCTCTTCTCATTTCCTATTTTTTCCTTCGTCTTCCTTTCTCCTACCCAAGTGCGTTATGCCCTTCATATTTTCCCCCCCTGTGTTTTTGGTCTTACCCCTCGTGGGCCAGTAGCTCTCCTGCAGTGCTTCTTTTTCTTGTCGTTAGACTTACTCCACTTCTACTTTTACTACTACGATTACTATTACATTACTACTACACTACCACTACCATTGCCTCTCTTCTTCACTTCCCTTTCTGTTTCTTGTACCACTAAAACAACCCCCCCTACTTTCTACTACCACTACTTCTTCTACTACTACTACTACTTATATATATATACTGGCTACCTCGCTCTCGTCTGTTATTGTGACTTGTAAATGGAAAAAAGTTGGACCGAAACGTCGTTTATAAGCGGCTATTTGTGTAAATTAGGTTAAATTAAGTTAGATTAAGTTAAGTTAGGTTAAACTGGGTTTGCCGACACAATGTCTAACTACAAGCAAATGTGACCTTTCTTTCCCCGTGACGTTTTTACCTGGATTCGTTGGATTATACTGACGGAAGTTGGGATGAAGTCACGCGAGTTGGCGTGGAAGCACCGTAGATGAGGGTAAGGGATGAGAGGGGAAGAAAGGAAGAGGGAAGACAAGGGAGAATAGGGAATTCAGGGAGAAATCGAATGAGATTGTCAACTTACCAGCGTCAGTTTTGACACTTTTTTTTCAGAAACGTGTTTTTTTTTTTGGCGTTAAGATCAAGTTACGTAGTTGCCAGCCGCATGATTGAAAACAAAGTGTTGTTATTAAGTCCATTTCGAAGAGGCTCAGTGTTTGCGCCCAGGTGAGAGTGAAGTCAAGTATGCACCTGGAGAGGGGGTTTCGGGGGTCAATACCCACGCGGCTCGGTCTGAGACCAGGCCTCGTGGTGGATCAGGGTCTGATCAACCAGGCTGTTACTGCTGGCCGTACGCAAACTGACGTACGAACCACAGCCCGGCTGGTCAGGTACTGACTTTAGGTGCTTGTCCAGCTAGGGGTCTATTGGTAATTAAGAAATTAAGTATATGTCGTTACATAAACTTTGAACCTAGCCTAGAATGGTTACAAAGATCATTCAGTGTTTACTAGGTTTCTAGTTCAGTGACATCAACCGATACCGAAATAGGATTACCGAATAGTTGCATTTTTTTAAGTCTCCAAAATGCTTGTTATAAACCTTGTTAATAAGTTTAACATTTCTTGCATAGTTTTTAGTTTTACGAGTCACGCTGGGAATTTCAAAAAAAAAAATCTGACATGTTAGGAAATGACGTAGCTCACCTAGAAGGAATTATGGCTGAAATATGTGTTTTTGAAAACTGACACATATTTTGTAAATTGTAA
>WNWK01005428.1:60000-121111 GCA_009830355.1 Cherax destructor
TTTCTCTCTACGTATATATGCCGAGAGCTTATTTTAATCACTCAAGTATTCGTGTCCGGTTGTGAAAAGGTAACGTGTGCAACCTTAATGATTATATTGTAGTCGATAAGCTTTCAACCCCCATTAACCAGCCTGGCTGACGTGTTGGTAAACGCCTCCTAGCAGTCAGTGTATCTTGAGCTGTCAGAGTGATTGTGTAAAAGGAGTTTTTAACATGGGATATTATTATTATTCGACTCCTGACTGGACTGCTCTGGCGACCTGCGTTTATGAGATAAGTGTATGACATACATTAGCTGTCAGGGGTATGTTAATGGCTGTCATTGTCTTTAAGACTTGATATCAGAGTAGAAATAATTCTATATTATGCCGTATTATTTAACTCTTGAAATCAATTTAAAATGAACTTTTATTTAAGCTTGTTAATTTTATTTTCAATGTTCTGGTGTTTTGGCTGTCGTAATATATACCAGTAGTAAAGAGATATATATATTGTTTGTGAGACCTTAGATTGTTTATGATTTTTAGATTGTTTACCTTAGATTGTTTGTGATACCTTAGATTGTTTGTGATACCTTAGATTGTTTGTGATACCTTAGATTGTTTGTGATACCTTAGATTGTTTGTGATACCTTAGATTGTTTGTGATACCTTAGATTGTTTGTGATACCTTAGATTGTTTGTGATACCTTAGATTGTTTGTGATACCTTAGATTGTTTGTGATACCTTAGATTGTTTGTGATACCTTAGATTATTTGTGATACCTTAGATTGTTTGTGATACCTTAGATTGTTTGTGATACTTTAGATTGTTTGTGATACCTTAGATTGTTTGTGGCTTTTTTAGTTTGCAATTTTTTATGCTGTTTGCTCTTCCCTGTAGTACAGCGTTGTATGATAATCACGGATTTAACGCATTTTCTTGAATAAACAATAACGAATGTTGAATATTTTGTAGCTAATACTGTGAATTAGCTATCGGAGCAGACATTGGTTTTCTTGTGCAAAGATCATTAGTGTTAGTAAATTAACAGGGATGACCCACCCTCGACCTATCGCAGGCCCACCCCGACCCACTTGCCCGGGTACATCCCCGGCTACTTAATAACCCACCCCTGCGAGACCCCGGCCAACTCTGGAAACTTGAAGGGGAAAAAAATGGTAATAATACGATTTCGATTTCTGAAGAGTCGATGGGAAAAAAAAGTGGCTTAAACGCACGGAAAAGAGGGAAGAAAGCCAGAGCGGGGGATTATGAAGTAGGGGATAGGTGAGGGATGTGATAGAGAGAGAGAGAGAGAGCATTAGAGGGAGCAGAGAGAATTTTTTTCAAAATCAATACCGGGAAAGAATAAAAGATTTGAGGAGACGGGGGAATAATAAGAGTCGAGCTCTTGACAACCGGAGGTTGTCAAGAGCTGGAATATCGTCTCTTTATAATGGTGTATTTACACCGATGGGCGTGTCTGGGAGTATATACACCGATGGGCGTATATACTATTTTAGGGACTGAAGTTTGCTTGGCTGTTAAACAGGAAATATGCAGCCTTGATGACCTTTCCGAGTAATCGATAGACTTCAAACCCAGTTCACCAACCATTAACCAGATACAGCAACCAATGTCGAAACACACACACACACACACACACATACATTAAGAGCTTCGTTTAATTTTTACGTCGAATATACCGTACTTTTGCGCAAGTGTGCGTGTGGTTGTGTTCCTGTAGTGACAAAGGTGTAATTACCTATTTGTATTTGTAGGTTTTGAACTTCGACTCTTGGGTCTACTTTTATACCTTTTTGAGTTGCTCTCATCTGACTACTGTTATTGTATATTTTATTGAAACAGACGACTGTTTTTGCTTCTATTGTGTGTCTTGTTTGTTCCATTTGTTCTGCTCTAACGCCGTAGACGTGTTCTCTGCCTTCTCTACCAGTCATTTCTTTATTCAACGTCTATCTGTCTCCCTATCTTCTTGCTCTCGACAGTCTGCTGCGTCTATTTTTCTCAGTGCTCTGTATGCTGTGTTGCCTCTTTCTTAGTTCCGCTAATGCGAGCTCAAGTTCCTGGTCCTTCTTCATAAGTTTTATTTCTGTTACGATAACAGACTTTAGACCCCATTAAATTGTCTTAGTATGTTAAATTTGACGTGCGGTCCACCCCGGCGCAACCAACACTAGCACGTACAGTACTTGCTTGTATATATTCGCCGGTGTGGTTGCAGGTGTGTGCCGTACTGCTGACGACATGTTTGGTGTACTTTGCTCTCAGGGTTACATGTCTGAGTTGCTTTTTTTTTCCCCATATGGTACATCTCATCTGGTCCCTTCGTTCCATCACTCATTTTCATTACTGTTTACGCTTCTTGTGTTTAAATTCGAGTAGATACTTCCTGCATCACGTCCGGGTTATCTTTTCATTGTCGGACAGAACTCTATTGTCTGAATTAACTTTCCGTCTGATATCGTCTGCTAACATTAACAATCTGATGTTATACCTAGATTATTATCATCAAAAAGAAGCGCTTAACCCATTAGGGTGATACAGCGTTGATGATATACCTAGTGAGAGTTTAAGAATATCAGATAACATTAAGTCCAAGGATGGAATCTCGTATAACTTCGCTGGTTACAATCATCCACTCTGATACTTCGTCTCTAACCATGAGAGACTGGCTTTTATTGCTTCAATATTCTGTATGCAGTTATTTATATTCTTATTAATATTTTTACTTTTTTTTTGAGATATGCAAGTGTCATTCTTTTAGAAATACCAGATGCCTTTTTAGCACATAATATTTGGAAGACATCCGTCTTCTCTTTCCTACTTAATTTCCGTACGTCTTATTGTCTAGTTCTACTGAAACTTCATATGTTTGTTATTTTACTTATAAGAAACATAAAGAAGGAACACTGCAGCAGGCCTACTGGCCCATGTGAGGCAGGTCCAAGTCTCCTACCGGCTTAAGCCAATGACCTAACCCCGAGGTGGCTGAAGGTGGTGAGGACAAAAAAGGCTCCCAGCAGTGAGTCCATGAGTCTCTTTTGTTTTACATTCCACTTTATGGTTCTTGAGTTACATTTACTTTGCAAATCAGTGACCGCGTGAGGCTCGAACCCGTGGCAAAGCAGCCTTAAAACAAGGCAACGCTCTGAGCCACTGGACCGTGAAGGTTACCGCTCTGGTGCTGAGCTTTGTTCTCTTGTGTACACACTTCCAAAACTTCTCTTGTTTGTATGCTTCAACATTATCAATGCTTAGCTCTTCTCACTTCAGTCCTTTTACTGTGTTTTTCCATCAGATATACCTGGTCACCTATTACTAGGTGATGGCTCGTGGAGCAATTGACAAGTGCAGATGCCCCATGCTCAATTATATAGAATTACCGAAATTGATTTCCATGAGTTACCTTTGAAGTGTCTCTTCCGATCGCTTCAGAATTTAATCACTGGTGTATACTAATAAGGAGGAGGTCGGCAGTGTTTATGGAGCGTTCAGGTGCTATTTTACCACTTTCAATTTTAAGATGGTACAGTAATATTTTGCATTATATAACTGGATTGTGCTTCCTAAGGGGGAATGCCTTGTTGCTGGTGAGGGTTCTTGATCCAAGGAACTGGACTAATACTCCCCTTGGATCGAATTCGAATGCTGCCCACTCCACAGGCACTATATATATGACCCCCATAGGTTTAGCGATGTCCCGTGATTAAATTAAACAAACTATGAATGGCATCAGTGTTTAACACCTTTTGCATCGTATTAAATGGTTGAAATCTTTTTTTAATAGGCTGTACAGGTGCAAATTTTGTATAGATTCTTTGCAGTCACTGGAAAATCCATCTCTTGGGTAGCATTAAATATCTTAGTGCTGACATATTTGCCTCAGAAGCTTCGTCTTGACGTTGGGTTGTGCGAGGTTTTGTTTGTCAGTTTTATTAATGAAACTGGTTAGTGTGAAGTAAGTGGTGAACGTCTCTTCTGGTCAGAAATAAGTTAGTGCTTGACTTCATTGCATTATCCGAGGTCGTGTTGTCAACATAACGTACCTTTTAAACGTGTATGTGTCTGGTCACAGCGCTGTATGACCCTTGTGAGTTTAGCGCTTAGTTATGACAATAATAATGAACACTGGTCAGTCTTTGAGAAAAAAAAATAGATTTTTAGCCTCTGATCGAAGAAATGTAAAAAAAAAATAATTTTGCTTATCGTGCGATAATTTCCGAGTGTTGAATCCAGTCAACATCTGGAGGATCTCATGCTAAATGTGCTTGTTTATTTTATAATGTTGGTCTTTTTGGAAGGTCTGAATAAGATTTGGGTTGTGTAATATCCTAATTTACCATTTTTTATTGAATAAATTTGAATATTAGTTTCCCTATGATAACTTATTAATGATAATAATATCTTTATTTACTACAAGTACATGTACATGGTACACAGACCTAGCTGACATCAATGACGTACTACAATATAGAAAGCCTCTTGTTATGCAGAGCATTTCGGGTAAATTAGGTCAGTATCCCAGGATGCGACCCACACCAGTCGACTAACACCCAGGTACCCATTTTACTGATGGGTGAACATAGACAACCAGTGTAAGGAAACAAATCCGATGTTTCCACCCCTTTGACGGGAATCGAACCCAGACCTTGTGAATACTTCTTCCGATTCCTTCCAAATCTTCAATGCTAATATTTAATTTTATTACGAACCTATGCCGCACTCTGCACCATTTCATTCGCGTGCATTAAGGTACAGGGGGGCTGGGGTTGTGGAATACTAGAATACTTTTCTCGGATCGCGCACCGAACGGAATAAATAAAGCGATTATTTCTGTGCTTTCCTCCTGGTCCCTCTATATTCATGCCTTGCCCTCCTGGTACCTCTATATTCTCATCTTGTCTTCCTGGTACCGGTGCGTCAACGTCATGTCCTATCCTGCTCCCTTTACGCTTCAGCTCCCTATGTACTCATCGCTTCCCTATTTTTCATTGGATGTATCTTGCACCGTCTGCCATGCCTCGTGTTTTCATATAGTGATTTCAGTGTGCAGGTTTTATTACCAGCCTTTCCAGAGTCTTTCAGACGTGGATTATGGTGGATCTTTCTCACCTACCTTCTGATGAGTACAGTCCCAGCGAGTTCAAGCTGTGACTGTTCTTTCTACAGTCTTCGGTTCTTCAATTTCGCCTGTCCTGAAGAAAGCCGCTAGTATACAGCAATACTACAGCCGAGAGAGGACGAGTGACCTGAAGAGTATTTGCTTGGCATCTCGTTTGAAAAGTTCTAGTTATATTCAATCTAACTGTATACGCATAGTAAGTGGAATTTGTCTTCACTGAACTTCATATTGTCAGTGGCCCACTGAAAAGCTTGTTTTATATCAGCTTAGAGGCTCGTTCTGTCTCCTACGGATGCCATTCTTGAACAAATTCTTGTATCGTCTTCAAAAGATGGTACGGTGCTATGGTTTATATCCCTATGACTGTTATGAGAAAGAGAAGTTAGGCGAATACTTTGACTTGGGAACAGACTTTTCACTGTAGCAGCCCTTGATTTCACTGTTCACTCCCATCTTTTGCACGTAGGTAATTTGTGAAGAATTACCCCATGGTCGCCCTTGTTTATACTTCTTCCAGTGTATTCAAGACCATATTGTAATGCTCGATCCAGGAGCGACCTGTTTTTTTTTTACTTGTATTACCCTATGTTGCATGTGACAATCTTTCTTCTTTAAACCCTCTCATTATTATTATAATCATAACTAAGCGCTAAACCCGCTATTGGTCTTTTTTTTTGCAATTGCTATACGGCCAGGTCTTATACCGGTGGTTTTTAATGATTGAACGACTCCTGTGTCCAGGATCCTCCATAAAATATTTAAAGCAAGTGTTTTTTTTTTTCAATTCTTGATGAGTATGGAATTCAGCGAGTCTGAACCTGTGAGCGAAAATGCGTGCGCTTTTGCAATCGTTCACTCCTTCGAAGTCAAGAAATGTCAGAGATGTCCAAAGCGTTTTCATTTTTCACAGAAAGCTCATTTGGATCATCAATCCTTAGGCTGATTAGTGGCTCGCTGAACACTGAGTCTTACTGAGACTTATATATTACAATATTTTGTTGTTGTTGCCGTTATTGTATGTTCCTTCTTTTAATTCTACCTGTAGGCCCTATACTACAAACGAGAACAAATATTTTGGATTTCTTAAATTTCTTTTATGAATTTTTGCTCCATCTCTCCTGGATTCTGTATGATGTAGTGGGTTAGAGCTCAGAGTTTTCAAGTTCTCGATCCAATGTTTGTTTTTGTTCAGAAAATCTGCATCATTGAAGACTTTCTGCGATCCATCGTCCTCGCCTATACAGGACGTTCCTCTGCCTTTTCAACTTTTTACCTTTTCCTTCTTCATACTGGTACACTTCTGAAGGATACCTGAAGTGTTGGACTGGATCAGGTCTACATTAATCATATTGTCTTCCCGTCTTATTTCAGTAATGTCACGATATATTTCATCCCAGTTAATGTTTTTGTTAAAATTAATTTCTTGAATATGCCCTCAAAGTATTTTGCTGATAAGGACCAATGAATGCACAACTTGTCTGACACTATTATTCCGCATCAAGTCTTCATTATTAGTGAAGAGTCGAGAGTATTTTCTAGTCTGGTCTGTTCTGCTCTGCTAGCCTAAGGTGAATTTATTGTAGTCTTGGAAGTTCAGCCGAGTGAGACTGTTCATCGAGACCAGATCCTGGGATTATCTCTGCTTTAAGGCTTTGCCACAGTCTCCCATCTTAGGTGCCTTAAATTGAAGTCTCCAAGTAACAAGATATTTGGAGCTGGTTTTTGGAGATTTTCATGACGGGCGGTACTCGATGTGACCTGCTGGGAATTTGCATCTGGTGGTTTATATAAGAGTGCAACAACGAGATGTGATTTTCAGTTCGAATCATTAGCTTCAACCACATCGTTCGTGGTGTCAACTCGATGCAAGTGAGCTGACATAGACCAAGCCCCCATTGTTTTGTTTCTTCGATCACACCTAAGTATATTGTTATACCCGGGGATTCATATTTCACTGTTAAAGTAGTCTTTCAAGTGGGTATCCATAAAAGCTGCAAACATTGTGTTTGATTCCTGTGATGAGTCTACCAATAAATAGAATTTTGTTGTTGGTTTAAGACATACGTTATCCTGTCTCTGTATTGTTGTTAGTGACTTTAATCATTGTGGCTCTGAGCCAGCCACTGGATTTATTTCCAGACCAGCATGGCTCTGAGGTGGTGACACATTTTCATCATTTCTTGCCATTATTCTCCGCACTCTAATATTTCCTGTTTGTATGGCTGTCGTATTTTCTTCTGTCGGATAAAATGAAAATATCTTGTCTGATCTGCTTAAAACTTCCACTGCTGGTGCATTTTCCAAAGGAAGAATTTCTGTAATAGTGGGCAGTATAAGTCCCTCTTGCCTCTTACGTGGGTTTAGGCAGACTGGACTAGGCTTCAAAAATACTTGGAATTTATTTCTCGGATTCTTAGCAACCACAATACATCTGGTATTATTATATATAGTATTTCATGGTTTATAGCTCTAGTCTTTTTGTTTTTTTAAATCATACATGTATACCCACGAACACTGATACATTAATACGTATGCTTATGTGTGTGCGCGCGTGTGCACACAATGTATGCATGAGCAAAAAAGCATACATTCCAATAATCATACGTGCACACGTACATCCATTATAGGTACCTTGCCGTTATTCCCATCCTACTTTTATTTTAATGCAGAGAACTAGCTCATATTCTGCCCGAAATGCTCAGGCATGTTAGTGGCTTTCTTTGTGCTTAATATTTTATAACATGTAAATCATATATTGTATACTTATGCAAAGAAATAAGAAATTTGAATTTGAATATACTATATTTTTCCCGAGAATCAAACGGTTATCATTCCTTTTTAAAGACATTGAAAATGCCAAAAATAAGGTATACAATGTCATGAGGCTTCATTTTAAAGATGCATTTTTTCCAAAATATTACATTGTAAAGCTTGAGGACTAGGAAGATGGCTGCCCATCATACGACAGTATATTAATTTTTTTTACAGTAGTTATTACTGCATGAAAACACACCGCATGCCTTTCCTTGCCAAGAAATTCAAAATTAGTGTTCTGAGTGCTACTTAACAACAGATATCGCAGCAGACGTATGCGCAGAACGCTCACGCTTCGTGGAATATGAAGATAGAGGAAATGCGTGGAAGAACGTTGAGCTAAGAATGGGATACTTCGGTGATGAGATGACTGGAACATTAGGCCGCCCGCCAGCCATCCACACACAAAGACTCCCCAACCCCTGCCAGCTGTCACTTGACTCTCTGCCAACATCCTGACCTCTCCTCGGGGGTAATATTTTCTTCCCTCCTGGTGGTATATCTTGTCCGCTAGTTTCAGCTGACCTGATATTCTACGTTCGTGTGTTTGACCAGTGAGAAGCTTCAGATGGTAAAATGCTGACTAGGATCTTCACGTGTAACCCACACTTAGGAGGGAAGACTTTGAACGTTTCGGTTCTTCCGGACCCACTATAAAGTCTCAACTGACTTGATAATGGACCAGGATAGACCGAAACATTGGCTAAAGTTCCCTCTCAAAAGTGTTTATTTGTGAGTTCCAGCCACAATGTATAGCGACATTTATTCTTCAGTAATGAGATCCATGATGATAATGTAACAGCTGTCACTCTTCAGATTGTTTCAATTGTGAGAGGAGAGAATGAGCTGGAGTGACAGGCTATCATTAATGTGACACAAGAACAGTGCACTGTCCCAAGCTTGATGCAGCAGCACGCGGGAAGAGCCACTAAGGCAACAAAAACCAGCACAAGATCAATACCAGTAAAAGGACTATAAACATTTTTTCCCTGGGCGCCTTTAAACCATTTTCCTCGCAGAGCAGACAAAGGAAGGGCGGCAGCAAGGTGTTGCCAGATACAATAATGTCAGGTAATTCCCCTCGGTTTGCATATGTCGTTTTCCGCTGTCTTGGCTGCCTTTTTCTGGTTCCTGTCACAGAAAAAAATATATATATTTTGGAAAGCGGCGATGGTAGCAGTGATAGCAGGAAAATAATTTGGCCAGACATCGTCAACCCCAGGACCCCTTTCCAATTCAGTGGCGTATAATGTGTGTGGATCTGATAATTTTAACAGAGCTATAAAAAAACAGATTTTCTATTTTTTATGATATGCGTGCTGTTAATTTTCTTTAATATATTAAAAATGCCCAAAAAGCTTTAACAAACACGAAGCCTATGCCTTTAAAAACATTTTCACCAGTGTATTAAAAGTATTTCTTGAATATTACAGAATATATTAATATGCCAGTTAGTAATCCTTACTAAATATTAACCTCGGAAACATCATACTATAAATAAAATATTTATTGTTGCTTTCTGATATAGCCTCTGTAAATCTGATGTTTTTAATGTTAAAAGGACAAAGTTAATGGTCCTCCATCAGACCGTCAGCAAACAGGAACCTGTGTGCTAGCAGCCTACTGTTGTGGGTCACATTCTGGGGTAGGTTTTAAGGATTTTAATAAAAATAAACCACATTTTTTTTATGTTCTACTTGAACTATTTTGGGTTATTAAACCTACAGAGTTCGTCTTTTTTTATACAGGCAGGAAAGGCACGACCACCGTTAAAGGTGACAGTCTCTGGTAACCTGGAGTATACCTGGAGAGGGTTTCGGGGGTCAATTCCTCTGCGGCCCGGTCAACAGGAAGGGTGGTGGAGTAGCGATGTAAGTCAGAGACAATTTAAATTGTGTTAAACAAGATATAAACTTAGAAGCGTCAGCCACTGAATCTGTTTGGTTACAGCTTCTTGAGGGCCATGTAAAACTTATCTTGGGTGTGATTTACAGGCCCCCAAATCTTGATAGGGAGTGCAGTAAACTTCTATGGGATGAAATTCGTAAGGCATCTACATATGAAAATGTTGTGCTAATGGGAGATTTCCCTAATAGGGAAATCAGATCAAACAAAAATGATCCTAAATGGATGAACAATAGATTAAAACCTCTCATTGGTCAAAGGAGAGGCATATATAGGCGAATCAAAAGAGGAAAGGGGCAATTAAGTAATCAATATATTCAGTTAAAGAGAGAAATAAAAAAAGGGAATAAGAAAAGCAAAAAGAGACTATGAGGTTAAAGTTGCAAGATAATCGAAGACTAACCCAAAAGGAGTTTTTCAGGAATACAGAAGTAAGATTAGGGACAAGATAGGCCCACTCAAAAGTTACTCAGGTCAGCTCACCGTCAGTGATAAGGAAATGTGTAGAATTTTTAACACTTACTTCCTCTCAGTTTTTATACAGGAAGATACTAGCGATATTCCAGAAATAATAAATTATGTAGAACAGGACGATAGTAAACTATACACGATTAGGGTCACAAGTGACATGGTCCTTAGGCAAATAGATAAATTAAAACCTAACAAATCCCCAGGCCATGATGAACTGTTCTATAGGAATGTAAAGAGCTTAGCAAACCTATGGTTAATCTTTTCAACATATCACTGCAAACTGGCATGGTGCCAGATAAATGGCAAATGTAATACCTATTTTTAAAGCAGGTGACAGTTCCTTAGCTTCGAACTATAGACCAATAAGCCTAACCTCCATAGTGGGAAAATTTATGGAATCAATAATTGCCGAGGCAATTCGTAGCCATCTTGAAAAGCATAAATTAATCAACGAATCTCAGCAAGGTTTTACAAAAGGGCGTTCCTGCCTTACAAATTTAATAACTTTTCACTAAGGTATTTGAGGAGGTAGATCATGGTAATGAATATGATATCGTGTATATGGACTTCAGTAAGGCTTTTGATAGAGTCCCACATCAGAGACTATTGAGGAAAATTAAGGCACACGGAATATGAGGAGAATTTTTTTCCTGGATAGAGGCATGGTTGACAAATAGGCAGCAGAGAGTTTGCATAAATGAGGAGAAATCAGAGTGGGGAAGCGTCACAAGCGGTGTTCCACAGGGGTCAGTATTGGGCCCCTTGTTGTTCACAATCTATATAAACGACATAGATGAGGGAATAAATAGCGACATAAGCAAGTTTGCCGATGACACCAAAATAGGCCGTCCAATTCATTCAAATGAGGACATTAGAGCATTCCAGGAAGATTTGAATAGACTGATGCAGTGGTCGGAGAAGTGGCAGATGCAGTTTAATATAGATAAATGCAAAATTCTAAATATTGGACAGGACAATAACCATGCCACATATAAACTAAATAATGTAGATCTTAATACTACTGATTGCGAAAAGGATTTAGGAGTTCTGGTTAGCAGTAATCTAAAACCAAGACAGCAGTGCATAAGTGTTCGCAATAAAGCGAACAGAATCCTTGGCTTCATATCAAGAAGCATAAATAATAGGAGTCCTCAGGTTGTTCTTCAACTCTATATATCCTTGGTTAGGCCTCATGTAGATTATGCTGCACAGTTCTGGTCACCGTATTACAGAATGGATATAAATGCTTTGGAAAACGTACAAAGGAGGATGACAAAGTTGATCCCATGTATCAGAAATCTTCCCTATGAGGATAGACTGAGGGCCCTGAATCTGCACTCTCTAGAAAGGCGTAGAATTAGGGGAGATATGATTGAGGTGTATAAATGAAAAACTGAATAAATAAAAGGGATGTAAATAGCGTGCTAAAAATATTTAGTATTGACAGGACTCGCAGCAATAGCTTTAAGTTGGATAAATTCAAATTCAGGAAGGATATAGGAAAGCATTGGTTTGGTAATAGAGTTGTCGATGAGTGGAACAAACTGAGTACAGTTATAGAGGCTAAAACGTTGTGTAGTTTTAAAAATAGGCTAGATAAATATATGAGTGGGTGCCGGTGGGTGTGAGTTGGTCCTGACTAGCTTGTGCTACTAGGTCAGATGTCGTGCTCCTTCCTTAAGTGAATGTAACCTGACCTGGCTAGGTCGGGGCATTGGCTTAAGCCGGTGGGAGACTTGGACCTGCCTCGCATGGGCCAGTAGGCCTGCTGCAGTGTTCCTTCTTTCTTATGTTCGAGGGAACATCAGAAATTATGGGATACTCCTTGACTTTTACTTTTAAATTCGCATTATATGATGCCTATGTGATAAAGATGGACGCTGGATAATACCGCCAAGGATTTCTGTGCAACCTAAGGTTTTATACTTTGGTGAAATATAAAAGTACGGAGAGTAAAATAGTGTGGGCTCGTACCAACGTCTGGAATTAGCACTCACACCCACTGTCCTTGACTACCAATATTAAGAAAGTTTTTAACAGTGGACACTTACTGAATTTAATGAAGTGTAAAAAGCACCAAACTTTCTCAATGCTGGGAGGGACCATGGTAGTGCTGGGAGGGACCATGGTAGTGCTGGGAGGGACCATGGTAGTCCTGGGAGTGACTATGGTAGTGCAGGGAGGGACCATGGTAGTGCTGGGAGGGACCATGGTAGTGCTGGGAGGGACCATGGTAGTCCTGGGAGGGACCATGGTAGTGCTGGGAGGGACCATGGTAGTGCTGGGAGGGACCATGGTAGTGCTGGGAGGGACCATGGTAGTGCTGGGAGGGACCATGGTAGTCCTGGGAGGGACTATGGTAGTGCAGGGAGGGACCATGGTAGTGCTGGAAGGGACCATGGTAGTGCTGGGAGGGACCATGGTGATACTGGGAGGGACCATGGTGATACTGGGAGGGACCATGGTGATACTGGGAGGGACCATGGTGATACTGGGAGGGACCATGGTGATACTGGGAGGGACCATGGTGATACTGGGAGGGACCATGGTGATACTGGGAGGGACCATGGTGATACTGGGAGGGACCATGGTGATACTGGGAGGGACCATGGTGATACTGGGAGGGACCATGGTGATACTGGGAGGGACCATGGTGATACTGGGAGGGACCATGGTGATACTGGGAGGGACCATGGTGGTGCTGGTGGGGACCATGGTGGTGCTGGTGGGGACCATGGTGGTGCTGGTGGGGACCATGGTGGTGCTGGTGGGGACCATGGTAGTGCTGGTGGGAACCATGGTAATGCTGGAAGGTGACCATGGTAATGCTGGAAGGTGACCATGGTAATGCTGGAAGGTGACCATGGTAATACGTTAAGTGATGGTCTGAGTTGAGGAGGTGGATGTGGATGCTGGTATGGGACCAGACTATTCCTTCCCCTTCACTATAAAACACACTATCTGAGCGTAATATTTCAGTCTATCGACATTAACGTCAGCATGTGTGAATTACGCTACTTGCTCTTCCTGTAGTGGGGGGGATATCAGTTTGTATAATGTATGATGCAATAGCCAATACATGTACAAATATTGTTAAATTGTATACAAGTTCCTGTGATGTGTGCAACGAGAGCAGTCTGCTGCACTTGTGTATCAACCAGCAGACGTGTAGTCTGCTGGTTTTACGAACCAGCGGATTCAACAGAAGCAGCAGCAGCAACAACAACAGAAGTGGACCTCTTTCATTAAGGCTTTTTGCCTACAGAGCTACCGCACACCGCATGTTTTGTGGTTTTCACACCATTCTCTGTAAACTCTGGAGACTGCTGTGCGTGAAAATCCCCGGAGATCCGCAGTTTGATATGCTCAAACCACCGTCTGGCACCAACAATCATTCCACAGTCTGTCACTTAGAATGGGGAAGAAATGTGATTTGATATTCAATCCGAATAACTGATAATCTTGACCGTATCTGGATGTTTTTAGGCATTTAGGTCCTGCCACGTAATTGTCTTATTAGATATTTGCACCAACGAGCAGGTGTGCCTAATAGTGGCCAATAAGTGTTAGATTGAACAAGTACGTGAGTGGGTGTGGGTGTGAGGGATTTGGACTTGCCTAGCATAGCCTAGTATACCTGCTACAGTGCTCCTTTATTTTCTTGAGTATTATCAGACGAAAAATTTGCTTCACTTGTGTACCATTGGATGCAACAGCATCAACATTTTTATAAGAGTTCTTAAAAAAACAAATAAGATTAAAGATGCAGAAAAGGATGACATCCTTGACATGGGAAACTCCATGATTCATGGTCTGGTAGTTTAATTTTGGGATGGAAAATCACAGCGGCGTAAACGTTCCTGTGTTCCAGGTTCCTGAGTTAGACATTACCGACGAAGCAGAAGCACTGTGTGAAAATGTAAGCAGTAAAACTTTTATACTGAATTACACCAAGGGGATATTACTGTAAAGGTTAAAATATATAGACATGGGAAGGTGTGGTGGCTTTTTCCCCAAGTGAGAACATAAGAAAGGGGAGCTTAACAGGAAATCTATTTTATCTAAGAAGGTATGGGTTAGTGTAGGGTGAATAGAATGTACTGTAATAAAACTTGTAGAAAATTATATTCAATAAAACTCAGTTAGGTTAGGTAAGGTTCGTCAAGAAACAGGACAAGCGTTTCCTGACCCGGGTCTTAGAGGATGTCCCGCCGTTGGAGCTTTTGGTCATCTGACAGAGTCCTTCCGCTGCCTTACCGGTCCACCCCCTTTAAAAATTATGGTTATAGTTATTTTTAAAAACTCAGTGATTACATAAACATTTATTGAAAAGGTTAGCTAGGGACTAATGATTATGTATATATGTATATAATTGTGTGTTTGTGTATATAGTGGTTGAATTTGTATACATATAGGATTTGTGGTGAGACTTGGTTAAAAGACTGAGGTATTGTGTGATTAGAATTAGTCTGAAAATATTGAGAAATGTCTTCAATAAGTACATTCAGTGGAATTTGTAAAATAACTGAGGTAAAAAAGAAAAAAAAACTGAGACATCTTTGTCAGGGTTAAATGTATAGATGGAATTGAACATGAGATGTTTGAGTGTAAAGTTCACTGGGTACGTTACAGCTATAGATAAATAGTTTTTCTTTTACCAGATACTGAAAACGTACGTAAAAAGATTGTGTGGCACATCTGGCAGATATTCCCCTTTAATGAAATAAATAATTGGAGCTTCAAAGGCAAATGTCATAAATTTGGATTAGCTTTGAAACCGAACTTTTGTATGCGAGGTTGGGTGGGTGTTTAGGACCTAATCTATTTCATCAAGTATGACAGCTGGAGTTTTTGTCTGCTTCTCTCCTACAACAACTAACTTGGGCTGCACATTACAAACTGTTCTTCCTTATGAACTCGCTGTGTTGCGAAGATGGGAGGGCGAGATGAGTGCTTCAGTCTCTTACGAACGAAGGAGTTAGAGCGATCCAGCAGTTGGGGGGAAATTGTGCCAACCAAGTCCATGTAGAGACGGTAGAGTTTACTGTGTGGCAAACTCGTAAGTTTCCTAAGTACACAACAACATTATTTCTTTTCTGCAGTAGATATAATAAAGTATTGTTAAGCACATGAGGAAGCCACTATCATGCGGTGCATTTCGGGCAGACTAACCCTAATGGGGTTTTTTAATGTACAAAAGCGAGGTAGCTAAATGAAAATAGCACAGTTTTAAGTATGCATTAATAAGAGAATACTCGTAAAAATAATGTAGGTTTTATGTATTCATAATATACAGCTATATTATGTATTTATAATATACAGCTATATTATGTATTTATAATATACAGCTATATTATGTATTTATAATATACAGCTATATTATGTATTTATAATATACAGCTATATTATGTATTTATAATATACAGCTATATTATGTATTTATAATATACAGCTATATTATGTATTTATAATATACAGCTATATTATGATTAATTGATATATTTCACTTAATATTTATAATTTTAGCAAATTTATTGACTATAGAGGGGGGTGTGGTTGGGCAGGGCCGTCAGGAGGCCTGGGCATCATGAAGACCATTCCTGTACGGTCCTGTACAGACCATCCCTGTATGACCTTGTACTGAAAAAAAACACTTTGTTTAGTGTATAACGCACCCTGTATATCATCTGTGAAATCACACACTGCGGGTGGAAGCAAAAAAAAAAAAAACGCGCAGCTCAGACACAACACCCCTACTAGGGTGTGGCACTGAGAGTGTGGCACTCAGGGTGTGGCACTGAGGGTGGAGGGAACTGGCTGTGATACTAGCAACATCTGCCATGTAAAGAACCACAACAATGAATTGACACCATCAGCACAGTTATTGCTGACTGTTATTAGATTATACAATCTTGCATGGCAGGTGACGTCAGTGTGTCTGTTTAATTATGTAAGGTGTTCCCTTTTGCGTGGTGGTGTGCGTGATGTCATCATATGTGCTCATGACATCAGTCACTATAGTGACGTCAAAGGGTCTTTGTAGCGACAACGTGATTTATTTTTCCTGTCAAGTGTCTTTGTCTTCAAAGTTTCTTTGAAATGTCAGTGTCTGTTTCGTAACATGAAAATTCAATAGCGTCAAATAGCGCAACGACGGTCTTTGATTCCTTTGACAAATCGATATAACGTTAAACTGTATTTAGTGCTGTCAAGAGATAATGACTTCTGTGTCTGGGTTGTTTTTTCCCTTGGCAGTACAATATTTGATCCTCTGTTTATTGTTGTAGAGCATTTATGATGATGCAGGTTAGTTTAGAGCTTCGTGTTTACAACGAAAATGCATTAAGAAGGCATCGGTTGAGTGGCTGTCGACACAAGAAAGCTGTCAGAACCAACCACAAGCAAAAAAGAAAAACTTTCTTGGGGGCGGAACTTCCCTACAATGCCAAAAAAAATGTACCACATCTCGACTCTTAGAAATTTACAATTAATTTTTCATTTGATGTTATTGTTGGCGGCGGCAGCAGTAACAGAAGCAACAACAGCTGCTGCAACAGATGCAGCAGCTGTAACAAACGTCAGCGGTGGTATATACAGCAAGAGAACCAAGACGAGCTGGAAATATGCGGCTGTAATACATTATTGGTGAGAGCATCTTTAGGCTACACACACACCTACGTACATATAAAATACTGAGAGGAATTGACAATGTGGACAGAGACAGGAAGTTCCAGAGATGGGACACAGCAACCAGCAACACAGCAACTGGTAGTTGAGGACTCAGATGAGTCACAGGGATGTTAGGAAGTATTTCTTCAGTCATAGTTGTCAGGAAGTGGAATAGTCTGGTGATGTAGTGGAGGCAGGAACCATACATAGCTTTAAGAAGAGATATGATAAAGATCATGGAGCAGGGAGAGTGAACCTAGTAGCGACCAGTGAAAAGGCAGGGCCAGGAGCTATGATTCGACCCCTGCAACCACAATTAAGTGAGTACACGTACATCACCAACACCTACCCACCCCTCGCCTAATTCCATTTCCAGAAATCATTTCATCTCCGCAAACCCTAGACACAGACAGACAGACAGACAGATAAGTGTACATTTTATTGAATTAAAGCTGTTCAGAAGGGTCATTCTCAAGGTATTGCACAAAAAAAATATTTCCCCGCATTTTCTTTTAAATAAAGTTGAAAATTTGGCAGCTGTGCCTTTAAGTAACATACACTAGGCCTTGAAATTTCAAGCCAACCAGAAGAAACTTTCTCAGCAGAGAAGAACAAACAAGCACAATACCGTGACTGGAACTATACACAAATAACCCGCATATAGGGAAGAGAAACTTACCACGACGTTTCGGTCCGACTTGGACCATCCACAGTGTGACTTGAGTGGTCAAAATCGGACCGAAACGTCGTCATGAGCTTTTCTCTCTCCTACGTGTTGGTTATTTGTGTATTACTATAGCAAATTTGTAAGATGCATCAGCCATTAAATACTGAAGGCGTTCAGGAAGGGTACACCGAAATTTACTTAACGCTATTTAATGGGAATAAAATTTTCCCATGTTTTTTACACACAAAATGATCATATCTGCTCCCATACACTTTTAATTTCATTCTATCCGTCGTCGAATTACGAGGCACTTTTTTTTTTTATGTTTGAAGCTACGACACTGAGGGTTTTGAAGATCTGAGACATTCCATGAACTTTGGTCATAGGGCAAGCCAACATGCCAGTTGTTCCAAGAATCTGATCCTCGTTGCCATACACAAGTGTTGAAAATTTGAAGGCGATTCGACTAGGCGTTCTTGAGTTATGAGCGAAATAAATCGAAAAGTTGGAGGATGGAAACAGTTTAGACCAACCTCTTTAACGTCCCATTTCTGGCAGACCTAATAACGTAAGATTCTTTCTCTAATATAGATCGGTGTTGAGAATTTGGAAGGTGTTGAGAATTTGGAAGGTGTTGAGAATTTGGAAGGTGTTGAGAATTTGGAAGGTGTTGAGAATTTGGAAGGTGTTGAGAATTTGGAAGGTGTTGAGAATTTGGAAGGTGTTGAGAATTTGGAAGGTGTTGAGAATTTGGAAGGTGTTGAGAATTTGGAAGGTGTTGAGAATTTGGAAGGTGTTGAGAATTTGAAAGGTGTTGAGAATTTGAAAGGTGTTGAGAATTTGAAAGGTGTTGAGAATTTGAAAGGTGTTGAGAATTTGAAAGGTGTTGAGAATTTGAAAGGTGTTGAGAATTTGAAAGGTGTTGAGAATTTGAAAGGTGTTGAGAATTTGAAAGGTGTTGAGAATTTGAAAGGTGTTGAGAATTTGAAGGTGTTGAGAATTTGAAGGTGTTGAGAATTTGAAGGTGTTGAGAATTTGATGGTGTTGAGAATTTGAAAGGTGTTGAGAATAAATCAACCATTACGGGTATCCTCTTTCGGGGGATACTTAATCATATGCGACCCAAACTGAGATTAGAATTAAATATTAGTTATTCTAGGCAGTCACTATACCTTAGCCTTAACATATATTTACATAGTTAACCTTCAGTAACCAAATTACATATACAGAAGTACACAAGACAGACAAATGACCGAACTTTTGAAAGTCTCACTGAGGCTGTCTGAGGAGCAGGACTATTAAATTGTACCTAGATTAAAGACTATAATGTATTATGTAAGAGTTTGAAGCAAGGCTAGTAAAGTCCCTCAAAGGAGGTTCCTTGAAGCAGGTGAGAGTGGGCTTTTAATCCAAAGAATTGGATCTGCACTTCACTTTTTTTTCTTTTTATTGAACCTCATTGCCTCCCATTCCCACCAGGCGCTGCATAGCCCATACGGGTATAGTCCTCCCCATGAATGCAATAAGTAAATCAGAAGGCTCTCTCGCTACCCTTCACTCCAGCCAACTGTCAGCATGGGGGAAAAAATATGCCATACCATATTGTAAAAATTACTTGGAACGAAAGGGAGAGGTGGGTGGAAGCATGGCATATAAACAACCTTTAATTTTTATTGCTGTTGCTGCCGTAATTAGTGATGTTCACTCCACTGCTACCACAGAGCTGTGTGTAGTTTCACTTGTAGTTGCCCTTGTCTCTACTTCAGGATACTGAAGTTCAGGTGAATGTAAGGGACTGGATATCCTGCGCAGCTTTGGAGCCAACTCCAGGATGCTGCTGGTGGACGTTGCTATGACTACCACAACCACCACTTCTGACTCCGCTTCTACCATTGCTATTATTAACTTGGGTGGGTCATTGTTATCTGTTCTTCTCGATGAACTTGATGAACCAACATCAGGAATTCATTGATTACACTTTGCACGTGCATAGTATCTGTGTTTGCAAAATACTTGTCCTTCTGGTTCTTAAATGTCTTCGTGCTGGCAGCGTCAGCGGGTAGTTTGTTCCATTCTGCTATAATTATTTGCAAAAAAAAAAAAAATATGCGTGTTTAAGTCGCATCTCTTGCCTCTTGTTTCGAAGTTTCATGCCGGTGCACTTCAAATAGATCTTCGTGTTTACTGTATCAACACCATTCAATATCACAAAGATCTGCACGAGATATCCTCGTAGTCTTGTTTCCTATCAGAGAGGAAAGGTTGTCCTCAGTGTTTCTTTATATAGTCTCCTAGTGATGGTACGAGCCTCGTTGCCCTCTGTACTATCTCCAGTTTATTATCATCTTTCATGTTATTTGGTATATTAACGATGCTGTGTACTTGATTTTTCCTTGCTCTCAGGTTAACATTCTTTGGTAATTTTGTTGTCATTGCTTATGATGCTTCACATAGCTTTTGTTTCTGCAAATTTATTGCCAAACATTTTGAACTTGTATCTGAGATCATTATATCCACAATGCATTAATCTGCACTTGTCAACAAAGAAACTCTTCTTCAGTGTCTCTGACAACAGCTACATCCTTACTGAGAATGAATTGTCTATTAAAATAACAAATTGGTTAAGTTGTTTGACAGAATAAAACTGGTGCTACTGATTGCTTTATTACAACCTCCTCGTCATTATTATCCGCCAAATAATTATTGCCGAAATAAAGATATAGAAGTTTACAGGAGATGTCGGCGGGTTAGTTCAGGTTGGGTTACATTAGCTTAGTCTCGTTAATTTTTATCCTCGGTATTCGAAAAGAAATATGTTTTAATTAATTTTTTTATGGAAAGTTGCACGACATAATGTAAAACCCACTCAGTACTCTGAGATAAATTGTGTTCTATCGCCAATATCTATAGAGAAACATTTTTATTATTTTCAAGTACACGTACAAAAAAAAATAACTGCAGTATTTGATCAGCTAGGTTGTGATGGCTTTGTCGGCCTGTAGGTTGCTGGCAGCAACAGTCTGGCTTCTAAGAGCTCTCAAACCTGTCCAAATTCATGTCACAGGACAATGAGTAACGTGTGAGTAACATGGAAGTGACCACTATCGTCTCTCTATCACTTCAGTCATTACATTAATATCAGTCATCTCTGGCTGCCACTAATCTCTAACCCCACTCATCACCCTGCTCGCCCTTATTACTCGGCTATTCTTCACTTCTCATTATCATTCTATCATTAATCTCTTCCTTCATTGATCAGTAATTACATAACTGCCAAGAGTCATGTAACAAGCAATTTGATGTGGATGAGAGACAATAAATTAATAATTGAGGAGGAGGAGGAGGTAGTAGTTGTGGTTGTCGTTGTGGTGGTTGTCGTTGTGGTGGTCGTGGTTGTTGTGGTGGTTGTCGTTGTGGTGGTTGTCGTTGTGGTGGTTGTCGTTGTGGTGGTTGTCGTTGTGGTGGTTGTCGTTGTCGTACCGAGGTTAACATTCAACACCTACTTGACGGAGACAGATGACATGACATTCTCAATAAAACTGTCTTGTTCTTACCAGAAGATAAAAATTAAAAGTATGATGTGACCTCAGTGAGTTGACGAGGCGCTCATGAGAGGGCAGCACTGGTCAGCAGGGTACGAGCGCCTTTGCATTATTTATTATTATTATTAATATTATTTATTCATGGGAAGTAGTTAAGCCTATGGGGATTGCACAGCGTCTGAAAAATAGGGGTGATTTCAGTATCTTGAATCAAGAGCCCTTCATCGGAATAAGTTCAACTCCGCCCTCCCTTGACGATTCAGAAACCCTGGTGGTCACAGCAATGTTGTAAGGTTGAAGGCAAATATAGTTGCTCGATTTTGGGCTTAGCGATAGTTCATTATATAACTACTTAAATTATAGAGTAGTGTGTGCATGGGAGACACCTGTAGCTTAGGTATAAAAAAAAAAACTTTCTGGGGTTAGTTAAATGTAACCCACCGTAATCCAACCTAACTAAAGTTAGGAGTAATTCTAGGATATATAGGATTGGGTTACTTTAGATGAAGTTACCAATGCTCAACCCGCACAGAGGAAAGAGAAGCTCACGACGGCGTTTCTGTCCGACCTGGACCATTTACAGAGTCACACATTGTGCCTTTTAGTTCCTTATAAAGTTACCAAAAAAATGCATTCTCATCATTTGCAGAAAATATAGCTAGCTGCACTACACAACCCACTTAATACTGGAAAGTTTACACAGCAGAAAGCACAAGAAGTTATATTAAATATTCATTAGATTTAGTTCTAGTCTTTCCTCATGTCGTGGCTCTAGTCTCCTAGACTTGTCTTGAAGCAACCTTCAGATTTTCTCTAGTTACTGAACACATTTTATTCAGGAACATAGGCGAGGAGTCATTCATGCCACCATATATGGTACGTGCGAGGCGAAAAATTTGATTATGCAGCGCAATTATAGGACCCCCACATAATATAGCAAGTGAATAAACTGAATGTTGCTCAGAGTTTGCAACAAGACTAGTCCCGGAGATAGGAGAGCTACTGAAGGAGTTAAACCTGATGATGATTGAGGATAGAAGTAGGGGTGATATGGTAACGATGTACAAAATACCAGGAGGAATTGATAATGGCAGGGACGGGTTGTACGAGACGTGGGAAACAAGAATATGGAGGAGGGGGGAGGGATCAGCCAGAAAGTGGAAAGAAAGTTAGAGGCAGGATCTACACATAGCTTTAAGAAAAGGTACGATAGGGCTGTCGAAGCCAGGAGCGAACCTAGGAGCAGCCAGCTAAGAGGTGGGACCTGAAGCTGAGACTCTACCAGTGCAACCACATATATCTGAGTACATGCACTCACATAGGCACTCTCGTGTGTGCGCTGCAGGATTGATCTAACAAGTTTCTATTGCAATTTAACTCTAGTAAATACGAAGTTATGGAAAATCGTGGAAGCAAAGACGATCGGAGACAGAAGATAAGCTTGGGGACAAAGGCTGCAGCCAACAACCTTCACAGTGGATGGAGTGCTGAAACAAGCTAGGCATCTCCCCCAGACTTTCTACTCAATTTCTCTTCCCAGTCCAAACTTCCCCTTCTCCACCTTTCCCCCTCAACCTCGTACCCACATGTCCCCACCCTCATCCACCCAACCAATCTCACACATCCCACATACTCAAGTCACTCAGTCCCACCCACTCTATCAACCCCATTCGCCCCAACATCCAGCCAATCCCATTCTCACCCACTTTTCCATAACCCCCAACTGACAACCAAAATCTCCCAATCATTCTCTCTCTCTCTCTCTCTCTCTCTCTCTCTCTCTCTCTCTCTCTCTCTCTCTCTCTCTCTCTCTCTCTCTCTCTCTCTCTCTCTCTCTCTCTCTCTCCCCTTCTACACACACAGAGGACCTAGTAGCGATCAGTGAAGAGGCGGGATCAGGAGCTATCAATCGACCCCTGCAACCACAAATAGGTGAGTACAAATAAGAAAATACACACAGAATAGTCTGGCAAGTGATGTAGTGGAGGCAGGAACCATATATAGTTTTAAGACAAGGTATGATAAAGCTCATGAAGCAGGGAGAGGGAGGACCCAGTAGCGGTCAGTGAAGAGGCGGGGCCAGGAGCCGAGTCTCGACCCCTGCAACCACAAATAGGCGAGTACGTACACACACACACACACACACACACAACGTGTGTGTGTATATATATATTATATATTATTGTACCCACGAACGAGTGGTATTGATCAATAACAACACTGCACTAGCCAAGGAGCCGAACCCATGCTGCTTTGGTCCGCCTCATGGTGAGCGAAAATACATGACGCCTTAGGATTGTGTGGTTCAGTTGTCTAAGGCGTCATGTATTTTCGCTCACCATGAGGCGGGCCAAAGCAGCATGGGTTCGGCTCCTTGGCTAGTGCAGTGTTGTTGTTTATATATATATATATATATATATATATACTCTACACCTCTCCTTCGGACAGTATACAAGTCTCAACACTGTCGCTTGATCTTCACATTGTTTCAGACTATGGAACAGAACTCTTCTCCAGGCTGAGGGACTGACCACCTCAATTCTACATCTGCAAGGATGATGGACTGATACATCGTCTTCACATCTCTACTGCTCCTGCCTAATTCTGTACTCGACTGAAGAAGCCTACTGTGTAGGCGAAACGTTTCGGAATAAAGTATTGAGACTGTTCCCCATTATAGGGCTCTCTCACTGCAACTGTTTGTTGTTGTTAGGAGGGGGAGGGGAACTGGTCAGGTTGAGAGGCTGAAAGAGTATTCTAGAACCTTGCTTCACTGATGAACTTTGGGTCTTGAACCCAACATTGTCACTGAGAAGTTCATGGCGAATGGCTTTCTGCTACAAGTTCGTTAGATGCCAATCAAGAAGACAAGAATGCAGTTAGTGCTATCTTTGATACCTTGAGGATACCTTTCCCTTCCAGTCCGGCAGGAAATCTGGTTTGACCTCATTGTCTTCAGGAGACTGTCGTATTCATATGAGGATGTACATATTAGGAAATGTTAGGCTTCACTGGAGTCTAGATTGCCTATTCGTTGTTCCCTCCTCGAGAATTACGTTAGTGGTATTAGTTCCCAAAGGGCTTCAAGCAGTGGAGGATGTGGACCCACGTCGAACCATGGAAAAGGGAGAAACACACTGCCGAGTCTTCCAACACCTGCTGGCACTGTTACATAGCAGTAAACAGATACCTAGGAGTCAGTCAACCGTTGAGCGTCGCATCCTGAGAGAGAAGCATGACAGTGAGAATAAACCATACTGGATTTCTTGGGTTATTAACTTTCCGGGATTACTAATTCCAATAAAGTTGTACTTATCTATACCTTCGTACGCTGTGAAAAAGGGTTTATAAAACCTAAAACACTTCAGAGGTATTGACATAGTCATTACTAACCTTCACGCCCTGAAATATTTTAATATGACTTTCTTAATAAAACGAAATTGCGGTATAAAAAATGATGAATTCTCCAGAAGCTCCACTGGGAAGTGTATATTCGGTTCAGGGCAAAAGTTAAGATAAGATTTATACAAGACAAGCTTGGAATCTTGTGACCAGGCAAAAAAAAAACGTCAAAGATGCTGAACTTAATTGTACCTATATGACCCCTCAGGGTAGATTAATGGTTCTTAATCCTGAAATATTTCCTTTACAATGTGATACCGGATCACAGAGGCGATGATCCTTGGGAACTAGCAACAGATATGAGATAACATTCCATAATAATGTACAGTAACTCAGTGTTTACCTAATATCACTGCAGCCACTCACTTCACTCTTTATACTCATAACATCAAGTGACACTATTGGAAAATATATACACAAATGCAAAATAATATGATCATTTATTGACTACGTTTCGCCCACACGGTGGGCTTTGTCAAGTTACAAACAGATCTACCTGGGTAGAGTAGATGAGTATATATATATATATGGTGGAGTCAGGTGGAATGCTGGGTAGCTTGGATATGAGACGTACACTACTCCTCATGACTGTCCTCCCCATGACAGTTCTCATTCTCATCTCCCCATCGCTCTGCCCTAATCAATATTTTCATCTCATAACTGTTCTCGTGTCCTTATCACTGTCTTCATGTCCTCATGACTGCCCACGCCTCATGACTGTCATCACAATGCCTTCGTCCTCATTACTGCCGTGGTATCCCCCACCAAGTGCTCATCACTAGTGACAGTGTTGAGTCCAGCAGATGCTGGTGTCACCTTGTGTCTCCACTGCTTCAAGAATCATCTCACGTGCTGCAGAACATTCTGCTTGCAAGGCAAGCATCAGTGCTCTCCTAGTTGCGTTTGCAGGGAGGAAGGTGGGTCGAGTCGTAGCTCCAGGCCTCGGCTAATAACTCGGTTCTTGCATAATCACTAGGGGAGACGTTCTTGCATAATCATGAGGGGAGACGTTCTTGCATAATCACGAGGGGAGACGTTCTTGCATAATCACGAGGGGAGACGTTCTTGCATAATCACGGGGGGAGACGTTCTTGCATAATCACGAGGGGAGACGTTCTTGCATAATCACGGGGGGAGACGTTCTTGCATAATCACGGGGAGACGTTCTTGCATAATCACGGGGAGACGTTCTTGCATAATCACGGGGAGACGTTCTTGCATAATCACGGGGAGACGTTCTTGCATAATCACGGGGGGAGACGTTCTTGCATAATCACGGGGGGGAGACGTTCTTGCATAATCACGGGGGGGAGACGTTCTTGCATAATCACGGGGGGGAGAGACGTTCTTGCATAATCACGGGGGGGGAGACGTTCTTGCATAATCACGAGGGAGACGTTCTTGCATAATCACGAGGGGAGACGTTCTTGCATGGAGAAGTTCTTGCATAATCACGGGGGGGGGGGTTAGAAGTTCTTGCATAATCACAGGGGGAGAAGTGCTAAGCTCGTACGAGTCGCACAGCTCCTGGGAAATGGATAGTAATCTGGTTTGATCCAGCTGGAAGCCAGGCTTGAGGGTAAACGAGGTTTGGGGTACGTGGTCTGTTCTTTGTATTTTTTTTCCTTCTAACCCATTATCTATCCCTGACATCAGTTTTTATTTATTTCTTCCTTATCTCCCCCCCCCCTCCTTTTACTGGGTGATTTTCAATGTTCATTTCCTCTGAGGAGGGTCTCACTATGGAGGACAGTTAGAGGCTTTTTCACTTTCTCTCTCTCTCTCTCTCTCTCTCTCTCTCTCTCTCTCTCTCTCTCTCTCTCTCTCTCTCCCTCTCTCTCTCTCCCTCTCTCTCTCTCCCATGTTTTAAATAATGGCACTCCTACTCAGCTCTTCGCACTTGTTCTCTTTTTTGTATAATCTCTATATATACTCTTTTATAGCACTGGTCTTTAGTCTGTCGTACCTGACTTTCATGACAGCAATCATTTCCCTCCTCTCCTTCCTTGTCATTTTATTCCAAACCCCTTCGTCGCTCCCACTGGCAGTTTAAGCAGGCATGTTGGGTGCTCTTTTCACGGCATACTTCCTTTCTTCATGTTGCTTCCTCCTCAGACGAGTTGCTACACCTTTTTACCACCTCTGTTCTTACTGCAGCATAGCTTGCCATCTCCCAGATCTTGAGTAGGCCTTATCGGAAGTGTGTATACCTTGGTGGTCTCCTGACTGTGCTTATGCTATGCGCCTGAAACACGCTACCTGGGGCAGTTACCGTTACAACAAAACTACAGACTGGTTCCTGGTTTTTAAACAGTCGAGGTCGTTTGCCCATCGTGTTATACGTGTGGCAAAAAGTTCTTGTTGGCAAGCTTGCATGTCCACTGTTAATTCCACTATTACTATGTGTGAGGTTGAATTTCTTGGTCTTCTGTTTGATCGCCATATGTCCTGGAAGCCTCGTCGTATAACCTCTCTGAAAGCTATGACAACCATTCTTGAAAGTGGTAGGAGTGATTGACTGGTACTCGCAACCCCTTCTTCACCTTCATACTCTCCTTATCTAAACTTCACTGTGGTGACCACCTATATTCTTCGTTACTCTTTCTAAACTTGATGTCATTTAACATCACGGGTTACATTTGTATCTCAATCTTTCCATTCTTCACCTTCTGAGAGCCTCTATGGAGAGGCAAACATCCCTTGCATGATCGGCATGATGGCCATTGTCTCCGTTATTCTGTGCTTCTCATGACCTTCATGACCCTTCCACATATAGGACGGAAACAGATATTAGTATGGCTTCTTCGTCACTCCCATTTATTGCCCTTTTCTTCGTAATCGTTTTATTACCAGGAGTTTACCTGGAGAGGGTTTCGGGGGTCAACGCCCCCGCGGCTCGGTCTGAGACCAGACCTCGTGGTGGATCAGGGTCTGATCCACCAGGCTGTTACTGCTGGCCACACGCAAACTGACGTACGAACCACAGCCCGATTGGTCAGGTACTGACTTCAGGTGCCTGTCCAGTGCCTTCTTGGCCTTAATTTACCTCATCTCTATGTTCACTCCGCATCTTACTTTTCTCTCCCTCCCTGGGAAGTCCCTACGATTCATGTTTGCTCTTCCCCACGTCATGTGAGAAATCTCTTGTTTGCTATGACTTCATGCTCGTTCTTTCTTGATCACTTCCGTTCTCATTCTCTTCCTATTGCGAGGTGTTTTCACAGCAGTTATATGCCATTCTCATGGCTATCATGCACATTGCGTCGATGTCTATCTCATCATTCGTAGTTGTATCGGACTCTTACAGTTCATTATTACAGGCTATCCAAAAATTCGCCTCATCTTATCCCATCATCCTTCGCCGTACCCATTCAACTTTGGTTATATAATAACGTTGGTAGAATTACGAACAATGTTAGGTAAAAGCACACATGGTTAACTAATGCGAATTTTTTACTGTGACAATGTATTGCACATGTATTGTACATGTCATTTTATCTAACTTTGGTTATGCCGTATTTATAGTAAACGCAAATTCGTCAGTTTTTGTTGGGTTCCTAGACACTTTGATGTTCAGTGTAACAAACAAGCAGACTCAGCTGCTCAGTCAGCTGTTCATGACCTCCCAGTTTCCCACAGGGGTATTCATTACTCAGATTATTTTTCAGTGATCTCAACAACTCCGCAACTGATGGCAACAACGCTGGTCTGTAACAAATTTTCTGTCGAACGGAACCACGTTTAGGTTTGTGGCCTTCCCACCGTCGTATTCGGGAGACCGCGCTCTCCTTGGTCTATGTATTGGTCACACTCACCTCGCTCATTGATACCTCATGGAAAAATACCTAGCACCGCTTCTGTGAGGAATGTCTGGTTGCACTGTCAGTTCGACATATTAGATTTCCCAACCTGTCAGTGGGCATGTAGAACCCACTTCCGTCACCGCTGCTCCAACACTAACTCTCACTTGCCTCTTTGCTGAAAGCTTCCTCTTTGATATGGACTCTTTGACTTTTTAACAGAAAGTTACTAATTGCACCAACTGTGATTTTACTTTTCCTCTTGCATTCTCTCTTACCCCCAGTAACCCTTACCCTCGAACACTCCTGCCCTTCCCTCCCTCATCACCATTGTTCATTCCTCCTTACCCACTTCCATCCGTGCAGTGCTGTATTACCCTCTAGTGTATAGCGCTTAATTTTATTATTATTATTATTGTTACCACCCCCTGTCTACTATAACTATAAGTATTTTTTAGACTATTTTAAATGGTACCTTAGAAATTTGAATTACATGTGTGACATAAAACCTATATTACATACGCTTCATATAACATCCTTTGGGTAGTCACAGACCCACGATTATACAAACGTTTCCTTTCTGGATCACAACACTTTGTCTCTGGAAAAGAAAGCTAGTGGCTAGTTACCTAACACTTTCAGGAAATTAAGTGCACACTTCATCCAAGGGTCTTCAGTCCTACTAGAACGAAGTTGTATTAATATTGGTAGAATTACCGACATGTTAAGTAAAAGGACACAAATGCAACTAATGTGACATTTTATTGTGGCAACGTTTCGCTCTCCAGGAGCTTTGTCAAGCCGTTACAAACAATACATGGACACAGAGGGTATATATAGGCTCACCACCACTAGTATTACACCTCACTCTGAGCTTATATATACCCTCTGTGTCCATGTATTGTTTGTAACGGCTTGACAAAGCTCCTGGAGAGCGAAACGTTGCCACAATAAAATGTCACATTAGTTGCATTTGTTCTTTTACTAGAACGAAGTTGTACCATGCTGTCAGACCCCAGAATTTGAGGGTCTTCTGGGTCTCTCTGAACCTCGCATCACAACCACCTTTAACTTCAGTGTATTGGAGGTAGGTGTCGGCCATAGTGTACACAAGGAAAATCCCATGCTATCAGCCTTCATTATTTCCAGGGTAGAATGGACATTTTATCTGGGAAATTCTGGCTGCCGTCGAATCTGATAAGCTGGTGTTCTCATTCTTATGAGCAGCTGTAGCTAAGATTTGCTTCATATCACTGACGAATTAGCAGCTTGCATTCTTTTCTTTTGACCTGTGGCAGATGAAGCTATAGAGCTCAGATTGATCTGCCATTGCTTGGTCTCAGATACCCTGTGGTCATTATGAATGGGGGACGGCTATACAAAGAGATACACCAAAGCGAATGGCTTGAGAGCCAAATAAAGTGCCCAAGGAGGAATCATGGACAACCAAGAGGACGTCCTCAACATGTAGGGGATCCACATCACCTGCTCTCTCCAACCTCTTCAGGGCATTCAGTTTGTTCTCAAGGATTGTGTTAATAGCCCGAGGACCCAGAGGTATTCCCAGTAGGATGCTGTCAGTGACGGGGATAACCGAGGCTTTTGATAAGATGAATTAAATATAATTAGCTGGTTGATAAATATGATCTCACATTTGAAGTGACTTCACCTCTAAAATATGATACCAGGGACTCTTCTGTACTGGCAAGCGTGATGTCATCCAGGTACCAGATGTTGATGTGGAAAAAGACATTTGTGTGTAGTTCAGGACATTTATTAGAGGAAATATTTCGCCACGTGTGGCTTCTTCAGTCCTGATTCAGAGATAACTAAGAATGAGTATATATAGTGGCTACAAGTGTGGTGAGATGGGTTTGAGGACTTGTCAACATGTTACAGCAGTCTTCAGAAAGGGCAAAATCCTGTTGATCAGCAATTTGAATATAGTGTAACTTCCGGATTTTTTTTATGGCTAGTATTAATGACGGCTATTATCGCAGCCTCTATACACTTTCTCCGTCGTAAATTTTCTTCGTTAACGACTAATCTAAGATAAGATTTCTTCGGATTTTTAACCCCGAAGGGTTAGCCACCCAGGATAACCCAAGAAAGTCAGTGCGTCATCGAGGACTGTCTGTCTTATTTCCATTGGGGTCCTCAATCTTGTCCCCCAGGATGCGACTCACACCAGTCGACTAACTCCCAGGTACCTACTTGCTGCTAGGTGAACAGGACAACAGGTGTAAGGAAACACGTCGAAATGTTTCTACCCCGCCGAGAATCGAATCCGGGACCTCCGTGTATGAAGCGAGAGCTTTGCCAGCCAGGCCACGGGGCCACTCATTGAATTCACATATTGTCGGTATTACCATACCATTTTTCACCAGACGCTGAATTCACTGCTCAATATGGCTGCGAGTTCTCTTTCCATGTACTCCAATGGGGGTGAGTGAAGCTCCCTGCTAGATGCCCTCTGAAGAGGTGATTTCATGCTTGCCGAATTATAGTAAATCTTTGTTGTAACCAGCTGAATCTAATCAGTAAAATACTAGAGAAATGTTCTTGGATGACTCCCAAAACCAGTCTCTCTACTAGGTTAAATGCATTCTTGAAGCCTAGTTTAACTATGACCTTATCTTCTGATAAGTCCAAGATTATATATATATATATATATATATATATATATATATATATATATATATATATATATATATATATATATATATATATATATATATAATACACCCTTGCTGCATCATATATTTTTATTTATTTTATTAACACATAGGCCGTTTCCCACCAGGGCAGGGTGGCCCGACAAAGAAAAACTTTCATCATCATTCACTCCATCACTGTCTTGCCAGAGGCGTGCTTACACTACAGCTACAAAACTGCAACATTAACACCCCTCCTTCAGAGTGCCGGCACTGTACTTCCCATCTCCAGGAATCAAGTCCGGCCTGCCGGTTTCCCTGAAACCCTTTATAAATGTTACCTTGCCTACACTCCAACAGCACGTCAACTCCTAAAAAACATTTGTCTCCATTCGGTCCTATCTAACACGCATCATATATATGACTTATTCTTTACGTCTATGTGATCTAAACTTGATTTTATATATATATATATATATATATATATATACATATTGTACCATTGTATTCATGTTCATGTTTGTGTGTTTTATAAATGTATTCTGTCTATTAATAAAGCATTTATATGTAAAATATATATATATATATATATATATATATATATATATATATATATATATATATATATATATATATATAATACACCATTGCTGCCTCAGCCGCTGTTTTACTACTTTGAGAAATCCCAGATCGAAGTTTTTGTTGCAGCAAACTGACAGCTTCTGCATTTCTGACTGCCGCTTTAGCAACTAGATGGAGGATGGTTTACCAGCGGCGATGAACCTGATTTCCACTGCACTTCTTTGTTTTCAAGGCATTCAATGATTCACCAGAGAAGAATGGTTTAATCTCTTCAGGTATCAGCACAGCAGGACAGTTGTTGATCATGCTATGACACAAATCCTTTATGAACGTGACTCCCTCAGAATTAATGATGACCCTGGGAGAGGGTCATCAGCAGAATTGTCGATGACACTGGCCTGGACACCTGTCTTGTAGTCTTTGAGCTGTGGTAGAATCTCCAGGACGATTTTGTCTTCACTTGTAATAATTCTGATTACCCCAGCCTTATTTTCTTTTTTTTTTATCAAACGTGTGTGTGTGTGTGTGTGCAAACTTTCGCTCTATCAGTAACACTTTCCTTGGGTCTGCCTCCGTGATTGGTACGTTGATGAAACACATTAATCAAGTTTTCCCACTCTAGGAAAGTTACGCCCAACTCTGATGACTGATGAGGTTGACGCTTAAACACACACACACACACACACACACACACACACACACACACACACAGGCCAGGAGCTGTGAATCGACCCCTGCAACCACAACTAGGTGAGTACACTCACACTATATATTATATAATCAAGTTTAGATCACATACATAGACGTAAAGAATAAGAAAGTCATCAGTAGAATGAACGAAATACAAGAATGTGAAAGGCAGTAGGAAGTAGTAAGGGTCATGGGGGCCAGAGTTGCTTGCTACTGCAGCATCCCACAGTGGTGTGAGGCACCAGAGCCCAGCTGAGCAACACAAACACACTCACACACTGTATAACTCGCTCAAGACACACAAAAGAACAAATGTTTAACTGTGCTCCGAGCCTCATAGCGGTATTGATTATGATATAATCCACAATCGGCACCCTGAGTGGCGAGCACAGGAGACACCGGCAGTGTCTCTGGTTGCTTCATCGTGCACCGAGGATCCAGGGAAAGCTATGTGGTAAAGACAGTACAAAAACGAGGAGGAAGAGCAAGTTTCACGTGGGCGAATGTAGGTTGTATGACTTGAAGGTCAGGAAGTTATCGTACAGCGGCAGCCCGGTGGAACCAGAACTTGCAAGCGTGCCAACCCTTCCGCTCTCTAGGTCAATGTCAAGGGCAAAAGCAGGGCTACCAACCCAACTATATTCCCACCTAATGGTAAATCATTAAACTTCACACTTAATTGATCAAACTTCCTACGGCTGTGTACATTCTAGGCAGCGTGCCGGATAGAATCAATAACATGACGCAGCTGCTGCCGTCGCTGCCAACACACAATCTATTTTTATTATTCAAGGTAAAATAAGTGATACTTCTTTTATCATTTTAACTCTGAGATACTATCTATGCATAAATTATTTAATATAAACCAAATATGCTTACCTAAGATGAATCGGACGATAGAGCACAGTGAATCATTGTTGTAGATCTATACTCCCTTTAAAGGGGAAGGGGGGATGGTTATCCCTGATGCTGGTGAGGGGCTCTTGATCCGGGAGACCCCTCAAGGGAGGTTCCTTGACGCTGGTGAGGGGCTCTTGATCTAGGGGGAATTGGATCTGTGCTCCAGTTCCCTGAGTTAAGCCTGAATACCTTCCATCCCCCCACAGGCGCAGTATAATCCTACGGGTTTAGCGCTTCCCCATGATTATAATAATAATCCGGACGTGTCATGCGGGCGTGTTTAGCATGTACATGTGGAAATGTCATACTGTGTGTGTGTGTGTGCGTGTACTCGCCTATTTGTGGTTGCAGGGGTCAAATCTTGACTTGATGCCCCGCCTCTGCTCTGGGTGCTACTGGGTTACGCTCTCCTGGTGGCATCAACACTATCATACCTTGGCTGCCCCTACCACTTCGCTGTCTAGGTAGTTCCACTTCCTGGCCACTCTAAGGCTAAAGAAGTATTTTCTAACATTCCAGGGACTCGCCTTGTTCATCCTTTCAGTTCCTCTTAGTATTTTATACTTAATAATCCTTTCACCCTTGATTCTTCTGTCCTCTTAATATCGTCAGATTTACCTCTTTTAGTCTCACCTTTTAGCTGTGTGCGTGTGTCATGTGGGCGTATTGTGCGGAATGCATGTGTCGTGCGGAATGTCATGTAAACATGGGTGTATCATGTAGTATGGTGTGTGTGTGTGTTTGTAGGGGTATATGATGCGTTTGTTTGCAGGGGTATATGATGTGTGTGTGTTTGTAGGGGTATATCATGTGTGTGTGTGTACTCACCTAATTGTACTCGCCTAATTGTGGTTGCAGGGGTCGAGACTCAGTTCCTGGCCCCGCCTCTTCACTGATCGCTACTGGGTCCCCTCTCTCCCTGCTCCATGAGCTTTATCATACCTCGTCTTAAAGCTATGTATGGTTCCTGCCTCCACTACATCACTTGCTAGACTATACTACTTCCTGACTACTTTATGGCTGAAGAAATACTTCCTAACATCCCTTTGACTCATGTGAGTCTTCAACTTCCAATTGTGACCCCTTGTTTCTGTGTCCCCTCTCTGGAACATCCTGTGTGTGTGTGTGTGTGTGTGTGTGTTTGTAGGGGTATATCAAGTGTATGTATGTGTGTGTTTGTAGGGATGTGTGTGTGTGTGTGTGTGTGTGTTTGTAAGGGTATATCATGTGTATATGTGTGTAAGTGTATCACGTTATAGTGTATATATCATTTTGGCCTTCATAGGTGCGTGTGTATTACATGAGCACGTATGTGTGCATCACTTGGGCATGTATATGTATATCAAGTATATGAGTATGCTTTCACGTGGGCTTGTGTGTGTATTATGTGGACATGTATATGTAGTGTATCACTTGAACATGTGTATCACTTGGTATTGTGTGTATCATGTGGGCGTGGTTCTTGCTCCTGTGTCATCACCACCACCACCGTGGCTCATGCCTCGCCCTGTCTGCCATATTCACTGTCAAGGTTTGCGGTCCCTTGCTCCCTTGCTCAGTTATTCTCAGCACTCTCCTGGCAAATAACCCACCCGGACCATCTACCACTCCGTCCCCCCTCTATCTCCGAGAGTAACCTCGGAGGAACAAGAATGCCTCGACCCGTTAGGTGATTGATTAATTAGGGCACATAGTCTAAGGAAATCAATAAGTCAGGACGGACAGGGAGACCAACAGCACCTTGTATGGATTGGCAACTCGGGGGGTGAGTTTCACTGTCATGGCCAAGGTGAGGGCGGAGTGGGACCACCTCCCACCCCCGGCATTGATCCCGCTCTCCCTGCTATTACCAACACCCCGCCATACAAACACTGCTTCCTGATTACCCCCCAGATTTCCCCAGGTGCTGTTTGACCGTTACTGGTTTACCGCTCCTTCCATGAATGTAATAAACATTTTTTTTTCCATACACAAAGTGTGGTATACATTCACACCATCAGCGTAGCACTGAATAGACACTCAGCAATACATACGTACATACATACGTACATACATGTGTATCATTGTCTTGTTAGTGTTACAACAGACGAACGTGATAAACTGTGTCCCTCAGGGATCCCTCCCGGGACCATCACTCTTCATAATATACGTAAATAACATGCCACAATACACTGATGAGTCACATGTGTCTCTATTTGTGGATGATTTAAGTTGGTTTCAGTTTTAATAGTTTGGAGAGAATGAATCATAGGTGTATGGGCAATTTAGGCAAATGGACACATTTGCCACGTTTGAATATTTTATTTAGGCACACGAAACGTAGCCTAAATAAAATGTCCAAGCGTTGCAGATGTGTCCACTTACCCGAGTTTATAGTTTTATTATGCACTCCATATCTATGATGTGGGCGATAGCAAATATAGATTAGATGCATGAAATGAGTGCGTTACACAGTTCTGTTTGATTAGACAATTTACAGAGGTAGGCAAGTATTAGGTTTGTCAGAAAAGAGGACAAGTGTTTCATGACGCGGGTCTGTCATATGATTACCCCGCAGCTGGTTCTTTTAGTCATCTGACCGAGGCCTTCCGCTGGCTTACCGGTCCACTCCTTTAAAAAATATGGTTATGATTATAACCATTTTGTAAAAGTATTATTGAATTTACAAAACTTATGAGTTATTTATAATAGGCAAAGCTAGGTTATTTCTGCAGCTTTGATGGTAGTATGTCGTTGCATACGAAGCGGTTAGACATTTCTTGAACATTGGTGAGTGTTCTTCGAATTAGTTTTTGTTACATTCGAGCACACAGTAAGACAGTGTGACAATGATTTAGCTGACAAAGTTTACAATGACTTCGATATACATCATTTTACTGTGTAAATTCTGACATACCTATAGCGTGATGTGGCGAATCCATTCCAAGTAAAACGTAGCCTAGTAAGTCTTGTTTCATCAGACGACATTTCGCCCTAAATAGGGCTTTTGATAGGCTATAATACTGTCCAGTCTTATTTACACCACCAAAAAACGTCTAATAAAAAGAAGGCTAGCTGTGCTATTAATATACGTCATAGTCCCAGTTTGCCGGCTACCAGCCACTCACTACAATCCTGGTTAAAACAGAAGGCTACAAGAAGACTTGAAAAGAATGCGGGATTGATAAGACAAGCTGTTACTACACTTCATCTCTAGTCAGGAAATGTATAAGCTGAGGGAGGTAATGATGTGGACCAGCCTGTAAGAAGTAGGGAAGCCAATTCTGTATGCAGATTTAAGATTAGGTATGACAAGGCCCCCATGAAGCCAGGAACGGTGTGAGCATTACGGAGTAACAGTGAGACGGATCAAGAGCCGAAAATAGACAACTACAACAATAAGTAGGTGAGTACAACTGGGTGAATACAACTAGGTGAGTAAACCTAGGTTATTAGCTTTTCAGTGTTACATTTCGTGGAAAGTTGTTATTATCTGCTTGAATTATAATATTAATGTAGTATATTTATAGGTGTGACCTTATCATCCATGTGAAGTTTTGAGCCGACCACTTACTACGTATAAGTCTACCACTTATACAATACTAAATGGTTATAGCTATGACCATAATTTTTGAAGGAGTGGACCGGTAAGGCAGCGGAAGGCCTCGGTCAGATGACCAAAAGCTCCAGTGGCGGGTCATCATCTGACCAAGACCCGCGTCAGGAAACACTTGTCCTGTTTCCTGACGAACCTTACCTAACCTAACCCTACCACTTGTATAAGGTTTTGTGCCCTCCATTTATGTATGAATATAACCTACAGGTTATATCCATACATGTTACCTGTAGTCGCTTCCTTAGGTCAGCGCTCCTGCGTCCCGGTCCCAGACCAGGCCTCCTGGTCGCTGGCCTGATCGATCAATCTGTTGGTGCCCGCCGCCCAACATATGCACCACAACCCGGTTGCCAGGAACTGTTTTGGGGAATTTGTCGAGTTCTTACTTGATAGCTAGTGGTTTGTTGGTAATCTTTCGAAAAGTCGTGGTCCCTTTACACTTACTGAGTCCTTTCTCTGTGTATTCATCGCTACCCTGCTGCTCACCGGTGGTTTCCTACACAGTCTGACAAGCCTTTTGTTGTGGCATGTAGTAATTTCGGTGTGCAGATTTGGGACCTACCTCCAGTATCTTCCAGGTGTAGATCATGTATTTTTTCTGGTATACGTGTTAACGAGTCCAGTTAGAGGGACTTTCAAGCGCTCTCAGTAATTTAGGTGCTTGACTGAGGTCGTAGGAGATATGAAGGTCCTCCTGTACATTTTCCAGTTCGGCAATTTCGCCTGCCTTGAAGAGGGTCGTTAGTATATCATCACTGGCTTGGCATCTTTTGTTTTGGAAGTTCTAATTGTCCAACCATTAATTTTCTTTGCATTTGCGATAATAACATTGTTCCTTAAACGTGAGAGCTTCTGTCATTATCACTCCCATGTCTCTCACATTTAAACAACACTATTGAATGATTTGAGTTTGTCTGTATTTTTTCTTCCGTCCTTCGATAACATATTAACTGAAATTTGTCCTTATTGAACATCACAGTGTTATTAGCCACTGGAAGACTTGGTTAATATCAGCTTAGAGGCTCACCGTGTCTTCTATGGATGTCACTCGTGCAAATTCTAGTATCGTCTACAAGGAATGATAGTGTAATCTGTGGTTTATTTTCTTGCCTATGCTAGATATGAGAGAGGGGTGAGGCGATTACTGTGCATTGTGAAACGGAATGTTCCAGTGTAGCAGCCTCTGGTTCCACTGTTTCCTATTACTCTGTGTTCTTCTTATAAAGTTAAATTTCCATCTGCCTGCTTTTCAGTTATTCCTTTTGCATGCATTTTGTGTGTAATTATTCCATTCTTGCACCTGTCGAGGCTTTTGAAAAGTTGTTGTGCATTACATCTGAATTTTGCTTGAATTCTGGTAACAATACAAGAATTGCGAGAGGCAGGAGAGACCTGTTCTGAACCCATGTTAACCAGGGATATATGCAACTGCTGCGTTTCCAGTTAGTGACAATGTTGCTTCTTAAAACTCTTTTAGAAATCTTGATAATGTGGGACGCCAGCATTATCGGTCTAGTTATTTTGCTATTGTTTTAGTGCCGTATTTGTGGAGTGGGGATATATCAGTGGTTTTTAACGATTGGGATAACTCCAGTGTCTCGGCTACTTCATAGAATATTTAAGGCACATGATAAGGGTTTCTTGCAATTCTTGATGAATATGGAGTTCAAGAGTCTGGGCCTGGGACTGAGTGCATGGGCATGCAATCAGGGGTTTCAAGATCAAGTGTATAGATATAAGCCTAATACTTATGTGCAGATATAAACCTTCTATTAATATATTGCATTACTTGTAATCAGAGATTCTTATTTTTTTTCGTTTTTTTTTTTTCAGAGAGAATGCACACTGTATCCCTAAATGAAAATATTAAGTATAAAAGAGCCTTGATGTAGGTGACTCTTGATTCAAGGAATTGGAGCTACCCTCTCCTCCTTTAAATCAAATTAGATTACCTTCCATTCTCCAAACGCTGTATGACCCAACAGGTTTAGCACCATCCATGAATATAGTAGTAATAATATATGCACTACACACGTTTTGTGGTGGTTAAATTACCTTGACGTTTTGTGACTACTCTCAACTGGAGGTTTTGTGACGTAGTCTACTCCTGGCTGAAAGTTTTGTGATGAAGTCTGCCCTTGGCTGAGAGTTTTGTCACTCTACCAAAAAAAAAAATGGTTGTAATAGACCATAATTTTTAAAGGGGTGGACCGGTAAGCCAGCGGGAGGCCTCGGTCAGATGACCAAAAGCTCCAACGGCGGGTCATCATCTGACTAAGACCCGCGTCAGGAAACACCTGATCGGTGTCCTGACTAACCTAACCCTACCTCTGGCTGGAGATAAAAATGTCTACATACAATTACATTCAAGGTAGCCTGGTAATCTAATTGATTCCTATATATCTTAGCATCTTTGTCAATCCTAAATTAAAATGTAGACATAAGTGTGACTAGGTTTAGGGAAATTTTTGGCATGCGTCTCTAGCCAAAGCTAGGGAAAAATACAACTTATTAGCGAGAATAGAAAGTTCTAGGCGAGCTAGCAATGAAGATAGATTTTTCACACGACGGGAGTGACGTAGGATGATGATGCCCAACATTTTCAGTGAATATTTTATCACGTTAACGCGCTGCGAGGCCCATAAAGGCTCGAACGAATTTTCTATTCCCGAAATACGACGAATTAATTATCGTTGGCATTGATCTACAGACTGCATTTTTCCCTTTTTGTAGCGACGCTCTCTCTACCCTTCCTGCGTCCTCTGCTCTCCTTGCACCCACTCGCTCAATATCTCCACCTATTGATTCCCTTCTCGTTTTTTTTTTTGTCTTGGCTTGAGGCATTCTCTTTATTTGCTGGCACATGTTAGAGATGGTTGGAGAGGAGTGGCTTCGATGACGGCGAATCACTGGGATTTAGTTATGGTAAGTTTTAGTGGTGAATATTGTGAGGCGGTGCTGCGGCCGCCGGGGTGACAGGGTTTGCAGGCAGGTGTGCCAACCCTTCAGCACCGCGGGTCGATGCTGTGTGCTCGCTGTCTTACGGCTGCTAGGGGGTCGAGCCTCTGCTCCTTGTCTTTGTAGTGCTTCTGCCTCCAGCACCAGCTTGGTTTGCTGTCAACCAGCTTGCTTGTCTACTGGTTTTTGCTTGTCTGTCTGTTGCTAGCTTACCAGTTTACTGGCAGCTAGCCACCTTTCCTGCCTACTGCCTGTTGGCCACCTTGCCTGTCTACTGCCAGGTAACCAGTTTGACTGCCAGTCAGCTAGCTTACCCGCTTACTGCCTGCCAGCTAGCTTGCCTGCCTACTGCCTGCCAGCTTGCCTGCCTACTGCCTGCCAATCAGCCTGCCAGCTTGCCTGCCTACTGCCTGCCAATCAGCCTGCCAGCCTGCCTGCCTACTGCTTGCCAATCAGCCTGCCAGCTTGCATGTCTACTGCCAATCAGCTCCTGCTTGTCTGCCACTCTTCTCTACCTCTTGCTTGCTCGTTGCTGCGTCCTGGCTTGCATTCCTGCCTCAACACCTTGCAATAATTTTGACTTTTTTGAGAATGTCCTACTCCTTAGTAAATTAATTAAATTCAAATAATTTGCGTACACTGCTGCACGTAATTCCTGTTCTGATGCTCTAGTGGGTGGCACATGATTAGTATTGGCTAGTGGGATTTTAAGTCAATTAACTACAGTAAGGTCATGAGGCTGCACACAACCTTCGCACCACCAGACAAGAACATAAGAACATAAGAAAGAAGGAACACTGCAGCAGGCCTACTGGCCCATGCGAGGCAGGTCCAAGTCTCCCACCGGCTTAAGCCAATGCCCCGACCCAGCCAGGTCAGGTTACAAGAACACTTTAATCCCTTAAATAGGGATCAAAGTAAACTCACAGCAGATATACGCTGAAATACACATCAGTGTATATATCCTGTGTATTATTTATTATTTATAATTTTTTCCTTTATTATTATTTTGCTGTTTTATTATCGGTAAAAAGTAAACCGGTCGGGACTATACATCAGATCAAGAGCCCTTCATCGTGGTCATCCACCGTGGATCAAGAGCCCTTCACCATCATTGTCACCCATGTTGAATCAAGAGCCCTTCACCATCATTGTCACCCATGTTGAATCAAGAGCCCTTCACCATCATTGTCATCTACCTTGGATCAAGAACCCTTCACCAGCATCAAGGTAAAAGGAAATACAATTCAATGGTTGCGGTTCTGGCGTTCAAAATGTCATATAGATCAGGACAGCGGCACAATGCCACGAATCTTTTTGTTTTAGGCATGAGAGAGGGACGGCAGGAATAGGGAGGCGATGGACTGGGATAGTATGGAACAGTGAAATTTTTTTCAGGGGAATATGCACTTTACAACGTTGTATATTTTATTAACCACCATATATATATATATATATATATATATATATATATATATATATATATATATATATATATATATATATATATGGTGGTTAATAAAATATACAACGTTGTAAAGTGCATATTTTCACATATAATACATACTTTCAAGCGATTCTTAATACCATTATTATTATTATTATTATTATTATTATTATTATTATTATTATTATTATTATTATTTTATTATTATTATTATTATTATTATTATTATATCCATTATTTCCATTACATTTTTATTTATTACTAGTGTTACTATAATCAATATTGTTATTTCTATGATTAAAGTTATATTTCCATTAGATTCCTATTATTATTAGGAGTCGTATATTGAGCTAGTGACATTAGTTAAGTAAGCAGCACTAAGCCAGCAGCAAGAGAGAGAGAGAGAGAGAGAGAGAGAGAGAGAGAGAGAGAGAGAGAGAGAGAAGAAAACACGAACGAACTAAGGGAAATGCACCAATATAGCCTGTCTTATTCAGGGTCAGGCTCGCCCCAGGCTTGCCAACCTGCCCCTCCCCCTCCTCTTACCACCACCACCACGCTTTCCAAATCAAAACATCCTTCCCATGCTTCGATGTTTCCGGCAGACACTTCCGTGTTTCCGGTACCCATGTTCGCCGGGGCGTTCCTCGCCGCAAGAGGAGGTATGAGAGAGCAGAGGGAGAGTAAGAGGACAGGTGGGGGCCATCCCTGCGAACAGCTGATCGATCGAGTGGGCTTGGCGCCCGAGGTGGCAACACCTGCTGCATCAGCTGGTCCAGAACTCATTATTTACACCAGTATCTTCACACAGCCTACGCCAATATCTTCACACAGCCTGCGCCAACATCTTCACACAGCCTGCGCCAACATCTTCACACAGCCTGCGCCAGTATCTTCACACAGCCTGCGCCAATATCTTCACACCCTACAGGTAGCCTACGCCACTACCGTCAAAAGCCTGCGCCACTATCTTCATAGCCTGTGACACTATCTTCACTACCTGCTCCACTGCCTACATTACCTACATCACTATCTACACTAAAACCACTACCTACGCTGCTAATGTCTTTTCACCTTTGTCTTGTTCAGCTACGTACTCTCAGAATTCATGTGAGTCCTGTACTGTATAATTTTATTGATACAAGATAATACATACAGTTCTGCAAGACTGGCAGATTGTGTTCTTCCCTGAACCACGTATTTATTCTCGCACTCTTGATGTAGTGTTAACGTTGATATTTTTAAGCAAACGTAATATTAATATTTTATAAAGTATTGGCTGGTATCGGCAGGGTTTTAACTGATAATATATATAATATACACCTAGGTTGGTAGACAGCAACCGCCCAGGGAGGTACAACCGTCCTGCCAAGTGAGTGTAAAACGGAAGCCTGTAATTGTTTTACTTGATGGTAGGATTGCTGGTGTCTTTTTTCTCTCTCTCATAAACACGTGGGATAATAGGTATATCTTGCTACTTCTACTTACACTTAGGTCGCAGGTGTACACTACACATGTATGCACATGCATATATGTACACAAACGCCTATCTGGATTTTCCTCTATTTTCTTAATAGTTCTTGTTCTTTATTTCCTCTTATCTCCACGGGGAAGTAGAAAAGAATTCTTCCTCTGTAAGCCATGCGTATTGTAAAAGGCGACTAAAATGCCGGGAGCAAGGAGCTAGTAACCCTTTCTCCTGAATAAATTACTATTTTTTTTATATATTTTATTAAACATAAACTTACATACATTATAACATACACTGAACCGAATATAACAAAATCCAAACAAATTTACATAGTAAAAACATGAACACACTCAAAACTTAACTTAATGAAGAGTTTCGTTTTTCTTCTAAGGTCACCCTGCCTCGCTGGGATACGACCGGTGTGTTAAATATATATAGTGTCGTGCCGAATAGGTAAAACTGGTCAATTAGCAAAAACTAGTTTACAATTAAATCCTTTCTAAAATTTTCTCTTATACGTTTAAAGGTATATTTTTTTCATTTATATTAATGTAAAAAATAATAATTTTGTACCAAAAGAACCTTAGAAAACTTACCTAACCGTTTTAACAAGCGCAATTTAATTTAGCCTAATCCAACTAAATATATTTTAGATAAGTTTACAATAATTTAATAATAAACAAGCACAATGAAATAATTTTTTTCGTTAGGTTCAGAACGATTTTTGGGAAATTACTGCATATACAAATTTTCGCTTGCCCTGTTCGGCAAGAAGTGCGTTGCTATCGCAAGTTTTACCTATTCGACACGACATATATATATTGGAACAGCTGAGATTATTGAACTTCAACATCCCTACCTCTCCTTCAGAGTGTAGGAGCTGTACTCACTATCTTCAGAACTCGAGTCCAGCTAATCAGTTTCCACTGAACCCCTTCATAAAGGATTCCTTGTTCACACTCCAACATGGCAAATAGTAAAAAAGCCACTTACCTCCACTCATTCCTATGTAACATGCATACACAGTTTAAATTAGAGACCACCTCAGTAAGACGAGAAAAAACTAATGCGGTATTCACTTACCAAAACATGAGCAAAACTTTATTTTCTACCAGAAAGAATATTTGAAAACTCACCGGTGTTTGCAGGAAATTTTACAGATACTGTGATAAGACTTTGGTCAGACCTGGAGGGATCTGAAAGCCAGAATTGTGAAACAAAACGTCGGCCAGACAAGGGAAGAAAAGCTTTGCCTTATTTAAACACAGAAAATAAAAATTATCAACGCACTTTTATAATTTAAATCCCGACATCACACGGGTTGTGAAAGCAGGTTCAGAACAGTTGTCTCTCACTTTCTTCATACTGCCATTGCAAAAGCGGTCACCTCCTTATTAGGTATCCCTGAAAGAGTACCGTTAAGGAATTGCCTGATTTTTTTTTTTCTTAATTTTTTCGATTTTGTTTGGCTCATAACTCGAGAATTCCTCCTGGAATGGCTTTGATAACTTCCGAAATCCCCAGTGGCATAACTTCAAATGTTCAAAAGGCCCCCCAAAAAAAAAAAAAAAAATATCGACGACGCCGGAGAATCAAATTCAAATGTGTGGGTCTAAATTTGATAATTTTGTTTGTGATCCTTTTTAAATCACTTGTTCTCTCTAGGCTGGAATACTTCTGTACACTAACAGCTCCATTCAAGGCAGGTGAAATCGCAGATCTAGAGAATGTACAGAAAACCTTCACTACACATATATGTTCCATCAAACACCTTAATTACTGGGAACGTTTGGAGTTACTTGACCTGTCCTCACTGGCGCGCAGGCGAGAGAGACATCATAGTCTACACTTAAAAAATCCTAGAGAGATTGGTCCCAAATCTGCACACAGAAAGCACTCCCTACGAAAGCAAAAGACTGGGCAGACGGTGCAACATACCCCAATGAAAAGCAGGGCGCCATGAGTACACTAAGAGAAAACACTAAGTGTCCGGGGCCCAAGACTTTGCAACAGCCTCCTACCAGGCGTAAGGGGAATTACCAACAGATCCCTGGCTGTCTTCAAGAGGGAGCTGGATAGATACCTAAAGTCAGTACCCGATCAGCCGGGCTGTGGTTCGTATGTTGGACTACGTGCAGCCAGCAGTAACAGCCTGGTTAATCAGGCCCTGATTCACTGGGAGGCCTAGTCAAGAACTGGGCTGTAGGAGCATTAACCCCCGGAATACCCTCCAGGTAGCAATGTTGCTCACCTCTTGTCACTAGCTTAGCCTGCCCGTGGGATTCCTCCAAAGTCTTCATATCACTGAACAACTGGAAGCTGATCTTTGGCCTTTCCTGATCTACTGACATGCCACCCATGCTCTGACTATCCTGTCCACTGCCACCCCTGCTCTGACTATCCTGTCCACTGCCACCCCTGCTCTGACTATCCTGTCCACTGCCACCCCTGCTCTGACTATCCTGTCCACTGCCACCCCTGCTTCCCACTATATATCTTGTTCAAGGTTACACCTCCAATTTCTCTCTTGCCCACGGTCACCTTTTTTTGACTATATCTCCGGTCCATTGTCACCTCTGCTTCTGAGTAGACATTCTCTGTCCACTGTAACCCCTGCTGTGACTAGATACCCTCTGTCCACTGTTACACCTGCTTCTGGCTACATGTCCGCTGTCACCCCTTGTTTTGACTTGATATCATGCCCATTGCCACTCTAGCGAGAAATATATCCTGCCCACTGTCTCCCATTATCGTTCGCAATGCAGTTCGTTAATTTCTGCCCTTTGTCACCCCTCGACAAATATTCAAATATTGAACATTTGTATTATGTTAGTTTATGATTGAATTAGGTATGATTAATGGAAATTAACCTATATTTATAATTAACCGACGAATCAAACCGGCAGGCTTACGCCTTGCACCACGTATCTTGCAGTATCTTAGAGCGTTGATATCCCCACGCACACTACTGAGCTGGAGGACGTTCTGCACCTGGTGTTACAATTTATGTCAGACCAGAATGTCGACCATTCTCCAGTCTCTCTGATACCTACGGGTTTAGCGCCCCCTATGAAAATAAAATCGCATAGGCCGAACTCCCCTAAAAATTAAACTTTCCCCCCCAAAAAAAAAAAATATTTAGAATTTTTTCATTGACCATGATATGATTTTCACTTTTGAAGCAAAAGTAACTTAGAAACCTTGCCTAACATCACTTTAAATTGACCCCGCGTTGTTCAAGGGTCAATTATAATTTATATATAATGTGCCGAATAGGTAAAATTGATCAATTAGCATGAATTCATTTTAATTTAAGTCCTTTCTGAAATCTTCTCTTATACGTTTAAAAGATATAATTTTTCATTTGTTAATGTAAAAATTAATAATTTTGTAACAAAGAACCTTAGAAAACTTACCTAACCTTATTATAACAAGCGCAATTTAATTTAGCCTAATCCAAATAAATATAAGAACATAAGAACATAAGAAGAACATAAGAACATAAGTTAGATAAGTTCACAAAAATTTAATAAAAAATGAAATATATTTTTTTCGTTAGGTTCAGAATGATTTTTGCGAAATTATTGCATACACAAATTTTCGCTTGCCTTATATGGCAAGAAGAGCGTTGCTATTTAAGCCAAAATCGCAAGTTTTACCTGTTCGGCTCAAGGATTAATTTCAGCCTCCTCCTGTTTGAATACCCGCCTCAACAAGCAGTCTGTATAGCAATAAAACCACGAAACAAGTGGTATTGAATCATTTACCAAACTGCGGCAGGCCAGGGTTCGACCCCACGACACATCGTCCTGCCTCAAGAGACCACACAGTGAGGAGACTGAAATTAATCCTTGAGTATACCACTGCCACAGGTGTCCACGCAACATGAAACTAGCCTAGTTCGCTAGGCTCATGTTGTTTGTAGGTATATATATATATATATATATATATATACATACACCAATGAATGACTCATTTTAATTTAAAATTCATAAACCAGCTTAAAATAAATAATACTGGAACTCAATCTTTTCTCTTATATAAAAATCTAATTGCAATTACCCGGATTAATATATAAAACTGAAGGGAATATTTTATGCTCCCTGGTCTCTCGGGACGAGAGAGCGGAGTAGGAGGATTTAGAGGGAGGGCGAGGAAGAATGATACAAAGAGAGGAGGGAAGAAGGATGAGAGGGGAGGAAATGAGAGAGAGTGGGGAAAGAGAGTGAGAGAAGAGAGGGAGAAGTGGGAAAAGAGAGGGAGCAAACGAATGCTGGCAGGAATACCAACCCTTGCGAGGACAGCCTAGCACAGTTTTTTTGACGATTTATTTTACAAATTTTCCCTCTCTGCTGGTGAAGAGTTCATCAAAAACATTGAAATAATAATAATAATAGTACATAAAAGACCATATAAAAGCATGCGAAATTAAAATAGTTTCATGGTATAGGATACAAATTTCGAAGCTTCGATAATGGTTCATTGTTAGTAAACAGCAATAGTGTGTATGAGAGAGTAGTTGACTGATGGTCAACAACAACAGGATCACTCGTCTGATTCACAAGACATCTGCGTGATTAATACTGATCCAAGGTATTAGTGCGGCCGGCTCTCACCCCCTCCTTTCCTCCGTGGATCAAAACTGGTTACCTTCTAATTCCCCACGATCCTTCCTCTTTTTTTTCGCGTCAACCTACCTGTGAAATAAGATAGAGTAAAAGATAGGTAAATATTGTTTAAACATGGGAAATATTTACACTGGAACAGTTCTTAGTTTTTTTTTTCCATTACTGTTCACCTGTAGCCAGGCTCCTCCTACAAAGGGATAAAATGTATGGAGATTTACTAGCTGAGAGGAGTCGTGTGTTGTGCACGCAGCTCAAGGGTCTTTCAGTAGCTATTGTGAATGGCGTAAGACATACTGAACAACGTCTAGGTGTGAGCAGCGACGGAGCAGACTGCTAAGTTTCATAGCTAGAAATTTCGAGTACAGAACATTAGTAACAATGCGACTTTGTGTCAGAGCACACCTTGAGTACCTCGCCATCCGATGTCCCAGTTACTTGAAATGCGGAAAAAAGTACGAAGGATGCGGAGAAAGTTAAGAAATTTAGTATCTTTATAATAATAGAAACCCAGTGAAGAAAGACTCAAAACATTTAACATGTTCATCTTACGAAACAAGACTTATGAGATTAGGGGGGATATGATTGAGTTGTATAAATGGAAAACAGGAATAAATAAAGGGGATGTAAATAGCTTTAAGTTGGATAAATTCAGATTCAGGAAGGATATAGGAAAGCATTGGTTTGGTAATAGAGTTGTCGATGAGTTGAACAAACTCCCGAGTACAGTTATAGAGGATAAAACGTTGTGTAGTTTTAAAAATAGGCTAGATAAATATATGATTGGGTGTGGGTGGGTGTGAGTTGGTCCTGACTAGCTTGTGCTACTAGGTCAGATGCTGTGCTTCTTCCTTAAGTGAATGTAACCTGACCTGGCTGGGTCGGGGGCATTGGCTTAAGCCGGTGGGAGACTTGGACATGCCTCGCATGGGCCAGTAGGCCTGCTGCAGTGTTCCTTTGTTCTTATATATGGAAAAAAAATTAAAAGCGAGGCAAAAAAGAAAAGAAAATGAAATTATAAAGACACGTATGGAAAAAAAAAATAGAAGATGTGCCGACCTTGCCAGGATTCGAACCTGGAATCTTCTGATCCGTAGTCAGACGCGTTATCCGTTGCGCCACAAGGCCGTACGTCATGTAGGCTAAGTGCAAATATAATTGAGTCCGAGAACTGCTTGGATACATGTTGCAAATTAAAAGTTGTTTATTTTCATGGCAAATATATTCGTGTTAGAGATTCATATATACGTAATTACCCATGTGAAAATGTCCATAGTCATACAGTGTATTTCGGGCAGACTAAAATTATAAATTTAAAGTAATTTTGTAATTCTAAGTGAAAAGTAGATTATGTAAATGATAAGTTAAACATAACTAAGTTGACGGAGGATGAGATTATTAAATAAATGATTGTTCTGAAGAGCAAGACACGCCAAACAGCAATGTTAATAATATGACGTAACACCGGCAGACGTAGTTTTGAGGTGGTCAGTCCCTCAGCCTGGAGAGGACGGGAGTGGTTGAGCAAATGAGTGATTGTAACTTTCAAACGAAGAGAAATTCGAAAGCGGAAAAGTGAGGATTGGAAAGTGGCTGAGAAGAGGTAGAGGTAATGATGGTGACAACAGTGGTGACCACTACCACACATAAGACCACCTCAGTTACTGGTGTAACAATCTTAACATGCTTTAATTGTTAATGTATTTAAATTAAATGAACAGCATGAAGTGATGGATAAAGACTTAACAAATTGTTTCTACTGTAGACACATTCCTCATTTTATGTGAGCCTCTTCTACTGTCTCCAATATTTAATCACCTCAATATTCCATTGAATCTTGCAGAGGCTCAACGTTTTGACAATAAACGTACCAAACTGTTGCACATATCTTGCTCATCTACTTGTTTGTATTATTATTACAATCAAAACCAAACGCTAAAACCACAAGGGTCATACAGCGCTTCTTCCAACATTATAATTTTTTTCTTCTTAAAAAGCAATACATATGGCTGGTCTTCTCGGTGCTGATCATAGAGTAAAGGTCTTATGTACAGATCACAAATATTTGCAAGCAAACAGGTCCCAAAGTTGGCAACCAGCCTTCCACAGTATGACAAGCATTATTCATCAAATAATTTTTTTTTCCTTAACTGATTTGTACCAGGGGACACGAGTTTATTATGTTCGCAAAACGTTATTCCATGCCAACGTAGTCTTCGAGAACTCTCTTCATAAATCAGAGGCAGAAATGGGAAGATCATAGACGTTTTCATTGACATCGGTGACAAAACCAGTTAAGATTTTACAAGTAGTGAAGTTGTTTCTATATTAGGGTTGATACTAATTCTCGTAAATTTAATTCAGTCATGTCGCCCTTGAATGCTCGGCAGTAACTGGAAACCTGTACGTTCCTTGAACGTTCCAGGGACTACAAACAAGAGTTATGTTTTAAAATGAATTTAGGTATAATACAGAGCTAAGAATGCAAAATTACACTAGACAAAAAGCGCTCATTCCTACTGATGACCGACCAGTTGCAGGTACCGCAACTGCTCAATCATCAGTATAAACAATATAAGATTTATTCTTTTGCACAGGTGGTAGATGCGGCGGCATTGGAGGTGGCAGTTGTTTTAGCTCTGAGCGAATGATGAGTTGTAACACCATGCCCTCTGGTATTTGCTGTTGAGGAACCTAAATTGAGATTACTTGCTGCTAGCCAGGTTGTCAGTGCTGTGACAGATCTTAGTGGAATAGAACTTGTTGGAAGGTATCCTGTATATAAACTAGGGAAACTATACGCTAGACAGTCAGGGAGTATCTACCTCATCTGCTAGAAAAATGATAGGATGGATAATGAGAACCTTCAAAACTAGGGACGCAAAGCCCATGATAATTCTCTTCAAATCGTTTGTTCTCTCTAGGCTGGAATACTGCTGTACACTAACTGCCCCCTTCAAGGCAGGCGAAATTGCTGACCTGGAGAATGTACAGAGAACTTTCACGGCACGCATAAGTACGATAAAGCACCTAAATTACTGGAAACGGTTGAAGTCCCTTGATTTGTATTCCCTGGAACACAGGCGAGAAAGATACACGATAATATACACTTGGAAAATCCTAGAGGGATTAGTACCAAACTTGCACAAGAAAATCACTCCCTACGAAAGCAAAAGACTCGGCAGGAGATGCAACATTCCCTAAATGAGAAGGGGACACGAGTACACTAAGAGACAACATAATAAGTGTCAGGGGCCAAAGATTGTTCAACTGCCTCCCAGCATACATAAAGGGGATTACAAATAGACCCCTGGCTGTCTTCAAGAAGGCGCTGGACAGGCACCTAAAGTCAGTACCTGATCAGCCGGGCTGTGGTTAGTACGCCGGTTTACGTGCGGCCATCAGTAACAGCCTGGTTGATCAGACTGATCCACCACGAGGCCTGGTCTCAGACCGGGCCGCGGGAGCGTTGACCCCCGAAACCCACTCCAGGTAAACCTAGTAAACAGTCCTCCGGTCAACTAGGAAATCGGCAACAGAGGCAACACATGATGCAGTGGAAAAAGTGTCCTGTGAAGAGATGTCATATAACTAGTGCACTGTGGCAGCAAAGTTCATTAATGTGATCGTGACAGTACAGTGATTCAAATACAAGTTCAGCCATCAATTAGAGTACAAAAGAATGTTGTAACAGTCCCCTTAAAAAAAAGTTTCTAGGAATGATTTTTAAGCGTACTTATATGGGTGTAAATTTTAGGTGTACTGTGCAGTGTTGGAAATTACATTAACTGTCAGTATTGATCTAAGTGATGTACACAGTAAATATGTCAGCTTTTGATGTAATATAATATATAAAGCGCTAAAAATATTTGCCTCGCCAATAATGTATTGCAAATATTGTCAGTTTTTTCTCGTTCAGTTATCATTAGTAGTCACTGTTTTAATCTATGAGTTTGGGATCCCTGGCATACACACGCACACACCGCCCCAGGTGTGAGACGCGCGCCTCTGTCTCTGTCTCTGTCTCTCTCTGTCTCTCTGTCTCAGTAACACTCACTTACACTAACTCGTAAAATGGAAATGGAAACTTTTTTTTTATTTCCACTTTCTGAGTTAATTGTTGCACTTAAGGTATTGTGACTTCATTATTATTAAACACTAAATCCGTAGATTATTCAGCGTAAGACGTGATGGAGAATCGCGACGTAGAAATGCTACACATGTAAACGCCTGGGTATATTTGAGACTGTTCGCCCACCAGGGAATTTGTCTAATACAGAGAGCAACTGTAGTATGGCATAGGAAAATGAGGTTTTATTTCGACGTTTATCTAGATGAGGCTCTATCAAGTACTTGATAGAGCCTCATGTAAGTGAAACGTAGTAGTCAAAGAGTTTGAGTTTACTAATGTGTTTTTAACCCCTAATACATATTAGATTTAAGATTTTTTTTTTGTCGTTGGAACTGTCTTCTACCCACTATCCACGCTGTGAACGGCAACTCAGAAGCAAATGCGTGCATAAAACACCTTTGAACTAGGCCCCAATAGGCTTAACAGGAGTACCTCTGGATCTATATCTACAACTGTCTTATCTGTTGCAAGCAAATTTAGGATATTTGATTAATATGTCTGGTAACTTATTTTCATTAATAAAATGGCTTGACGTATCACATAGCTTATTATACTGGTAGAAGAAGTGAAGCAATAGGGTGGTGGTAGTAGTGGTCACATCAGTGTAGGTGGGGCCTTCTAGTGGATATGTAATTTTAAGGTGTTCAGTTCCTTGATTAAAAATTATAACATTTTATGAAAAGTGTCAGTCCCTTAGCCATGGCCTATACGTATAGAATTAATATTAGGGTTGGCAAAGGTTCACCGGGCCTCCTGCGGTGTTCATCTGGCTTAGATTTGATTACTTAGTTTACAGCTCTGTTTTAGATTCCTTTTCATTCGTTAGGCTACAATTTTTTTTTTTGAGATTAGGTTAGGTTCCTATGGTTCCAGTGCTCACTGGGATATTTAGCAGTAGATGTAGACAGGGAAACAAAGTGGTCAGCCTTGTAGGAACCTTTGTCGGTTATAAAGGCTGTCTGCTCTTGAGTAAAAAATATTCTCTGTACCAAGATTCCATGATGTTGCAGAGTCTGACAAGAATAATTAAATCCGAGGTACATACATAGTACCGACAAGTTAATGGGTAAGACACATGTGCAACACCAGGGTGTCTTTGAAATAGATAATGCCCCCTTGGTGAGCGAAACGTCTTCAAACAAAAATGCCCGAATGTTGCACATGTGCCATATTCATCAATTTTATATTATATACCTTTGATCTAATTATACAGAAATGCTGCTTTCTCTGCCGGACTTCCCCACCTCTTCATTAACAGAAGATAAAAACTAGCTGGGTTGAACTCCTACATTTTAAACTCTCGTGTTGACCATTGGGTGTGTTGGCTAAACTCGACAAGATCCATGATTTTAACTGAAAAACGTTTCGAGACCCTCTTGGATAAAATCGTAAAAAAATGACCGTGGAAGCCAAACAGTCGCTTTTTAATATTTTTTTGTGGTATAAAATATTAATATTTAGTTTTATCTGCTCGTTTATATTTTATTTACCCTTTAACTACAAATCATAAAATATTTTGTTTATAGTGTTCTGGTGGTCTCTTTCCCCGCATGTATGAATGGGTCTTTGGAGGCCCCTTTTCATGCAGCATTCATTTTGTATTTTTGAACGCGCTGAATTTTATATTTTGCATAAAAAGTTTTTAGTTCAGTTATCATAGAACAGGGCTGGGTACCTGAAATAATTGTGTACTCAACGATTTATACTCTGTGGCTGCAAGGGTCAAGTCGCTACTCCTGGCCCCACCGCTTAATTAACTAACCGTACCATGGGCTTATCGCGCACATTTTTAATGCTTTATGTGGAGGCTGTCTTTACCACTTCACCTATGTCATCCCCCTTTTCCATCACCCAGGTAAGGAAGACATGTTCTCTAATTTCACTGTGGCTCAACTGTGTGTATAACTTCCAAGTGTGCCTCGTGTACCCGTTAGCTGCCTGCGGGGATCCAGTCTTGATTTCTGGCTCAGCCTGTCAACAACTTAAGAACGTCCACACACTATTCCTGTTCTCGTGGGACCTATTATTTTTAAAACTTTGTATGAAAGTGCCACCACCGCTTCTTTATTTAGATAATTTTACTTCTTCCTAACCATCCTTACCTTGTGGCTCATTTGCGTCTTAAACCTCTATGCCTCGTTTCAGGTCCCTTGCTTTTAAATAATCGGCGCCAGTCTGCTCTATCAAGTTTTCAGAGTATTTTGTATATGTTAAATACATCATCCCTGGTCCTCTCTTCCAATACTAAAAGGTTTAATTCCTTTAGTCATAAATCGCAGGTCATTCTTCGTAGCTCCAGGACTAGTCCGTAGAGAATATCTAGACATATTCTAGTTTCTATTATTATAATCAAGGGGAGCGCTAAACCCGTAGGATTTTGCAGCGCCTGTGGGGGGGGGGTGGAAGGTATTCAGGCTTAATTCAGGGAACTGGAGCAAAGATCCAATTCCCTAGATCAAGATCCCCTCACCTACGTCAAGGAACCTTCCTTGAGAGGATTCTAGTTTCTAAGACAATATTGCTCAGTCTGAGGCTTAATGCTGGTGCTGCATACTCTGTGAAAGGACTGACCTGCACCACATACATACAAGGTCTTGAAGGACTCTTCCTTGAGATGCCCGAATACCATTCTTAAGAATCATACTCGCTTATTCCGCTCAGTTTATACAGCTGATGTGTACCTCAGGTGCTATTTTACTGTGATACCACTAGGTACTTTTTATTAGTCTTTTAGCCTCTGTCTCCTCAGTCTGTATTCCGTATTCTTCTCTTTCCTTTCTCGATTTTCTTAAGCTTTCCTGGTCAGTGCATGTATATATAGTGGAGGGCGTGTTGAAGGCTGGAGGAGGACGAGGTCATGTGTAGAGATGTGGTCACCAGCAGAGGGCGTGGTGAAGGCATAGTCACTGGTAGGAGTGTGGTCAATAGTATACTGGAGTGGTCAAGAATAGAGAAAACATGTGGTTTTACTATTGAAGGGGCGTGATCACTAATGAATTATCAATACAAAAACATTAAAAAGAAATACAAAGACAAGCCCACACATTATGTAAAACTGTGTACACAGAAAGTCACTATTGTAAACTGCTAAGATAAAAATCCTACTCTATATCGAGTATCATATAAACATTCTCTTATTACAACCCAATATAACATTAATTTCCCAGAGTAACACAAATTTATACTAATATTATATTACCAGCTCGTCCTCACACATGACAAAGTGCTGATTTAATGTACATATTACCCAACATGTACCACAAGACGTGTTGCAACGCTTATTTTACATAAACTTTTTGTGGTTATTTTTTTTTTGTAAACGAGTAACTGGACATAACGCAAGAAAACAAACGTTGATGATTAGAAATCATACTCTGCATTATTATTATTATTTGTTATTTATTTAGGGCACTAAACCCGCTGGGTTTAGTGCCCTCATTCCTCAGGGCATTAAGGGAGAGAGGTCAGGTGACGTCAGTTGCATCTGGTCTTGTTGCAGGACAGGACTGGTGTTGTCAAGTGCAACGTCCCTAGCCTCGCCAGGGTGCCGGTTGACGTGGCACTATGTCGGCTGCTGTTATTGAAGGTAATGCTCCTTGCCTTTCATATTCCTGAGGAAACGATAGACCCGTGAGTCACGCAGCACCTGTTCCGAGAAAGGGGAGGATAGCTCCAATTACTCGGATCACGAGCCCTTCATCAGCCTCAAGGCACCTCTGGCAAGGTTTCATGTTAAGAAGTAACGTAAATATTAAGTTACTTTATTTTAAAAAATCGTACTATATTTTGATTAAAACTGATTTACTTGTGTCATGGATAAAGTTACTGGGAACAAGAAGATACTGGATGTTACTGGAGAAAGAGGCTACAAGGGTGTTACTGGGGAACAAGTGAGAGGCTACATGTTACAAGGGTGTTACTGAAGGAACAAGAGGCTACAGGATACAAGGGTGTTACTGGAGGAGCCAGTAAGAGGCTACAGACTACAAGGGTGGTACTGGAGGAACAAGAGGCTACAGACTACAAGGGTGTTACTGGAGAACAAGTAAAAGGCTACAGGCTACAAGGGTGTTACTGAAGGAACAAGTAAGAGGCTACAGGCTACAAGGGTGTTACTGGGGAACAAGTAAGAGGCTACAGGCTACAAGGGTGTTACTAGAGGAACATGTACGAAGCTTCAGGCTACACGGGTGTTACCGGAAAACAGAGACCACACCATAGCTGGTCATTTTACACTCAGACCATTGAATTCAGGCCTGGTAAGCCAGCGGTCGCTGCTGTCATGGCCAGTTTGTGTATAGGGTCACCGGCTACCCCACTTTTCCAGTCCATTCTCGCACCACCAGTGATACTCGAGCAGTAAGTTAGCTGTACCGACTGAGCGGCTAGTTTATTGTGCACCCCATGCTCATCCTGTAAGCGCAGCGCAAAGAAAAAAAACAGGATTACAGTGGTCACAATAGGCTGGAGCAGATTTCAACGTTTTGCGGTGCTGTTCACTTACCGTGTTGCCAGACACTTAGCTGCCGTTTCGTGTAATTCGTTTGTTTCCAGTTAATTATACGTTTTACAGGTTCCTGCAACCCACACCTAACTTAAAAAAAAAAGAAGAAAGCGAGATTTAAACGTTTACTTGGACTGTACAGAAACAGGTTAAGAATCGCATAGAAAAATAAACATAAAATGAAGACATTGATTTTTTTGCATGTCTCTGGTGAACGAGACACTTGTACAACGTTGGGTATCTTTGTGGAAACATTTCGCCAGCCTGTGGTATCATCGGTCCAATACAGAGAAGAGCTGTGGACTGATGAAGCCACTTGCTGGCGAAACGTTTCCACAATAGATACCCAAATGTTGCACAAGAATCTCAATTCATCAACTTGTCGGTTTTTCTAAACTATATAATGTGTTTCCCTGGACCCATGACAAATTTTCCCCTGACTAATGCACCAAGGCCATAAATACCACACAGGGTGGCCAGTAATGGTCTTTCAAGACCAACGTAACTAATGCACCAAGGCCATAAATACCACACAGGGTGGCCAGTAATGGTCTTTCAAGACCAACGTAACTAATGCACCAAGGCCATAAATACCACACAGGGTGGCCAGTAATGGTCTTTCAAGACCAACGTAACTAATGCACCAAGGCCATAAATACCACACAGGGTGGCCAGTAATGGTCTTTCAAGACCAACGTAACTAATGCACCAAGGGCCATAAATACCACACAGGGTGGCCAGTAATGGTCTTTCAAGACCAACGTAACTAATGCACCAAGGACATAAACACCACACAGGGTGGCCAGTAATGGTCTTTCAAGACCAACGTAACTAATGCACCAAGACCATAAATACCACACAGGGTGGCCAGTAATGGTCTTTCAAGACCAACGTAACTAATGCACCAAGGGCATAAACACCACACAGGGTGGCCAGTAATGGCCTTTCAAGACCAACGTAACTAATGCACCAAGGCCATAAATACCACACAGGGTGGCCAGTAATGGTCTTTCAAGACCAACGTAACTAATGCACCAAGGCCATAAATACCACACAGGGTGGCCAGTAATGGTCTTTCAAGACCAACGTAACTAATGCACCAAGGGCCATAAATACCACACAGGGTGGCCAGTAATGGTCTTTCAAAACCATCGTAGGACTGTACCTGCTAACAAAATAAATCCATCACATTATTCTTTCACTATTCCCAGAAGCTACCAAATCACCAAAATAAACAGCAATGATTGCATTAAACATGAAGCTGGTCACTCGAACTGTCTACGTAACCTTGAACACACAAAAGACAAGGATGAAAAAAAAGATAATATAATTTTTACGTTTTTCCCTGCTGAATTGTGGGGATTTTCACAAGAAATTGTCAAAAGCTTAGATTCAAGTATATGACCTTTGCAAGGAGTGATGGGATCCCCAGGATGTCATTGTTGTATTTGATCAGTGTTGCAAATTTTGCAGTAATAATATCTTTATTTACTACAAGTACATGTACAAGGTATACAGGTCTAGCTGACATCAATGACATACTACTATATAGAAAGCCCCTTGTTATGCAGAGCATTTCGGGCAAATTAGGTCAGTTTTGTCCCAGGATGCGACCCACACCAGTCGACTAACACCCAGGTATCCATTTTACTGATGGGTGAACATAGACAACCGGTGTAAGGAAACACGTCCGATGTTTCCGCCCCCTCGCCGGGAATCGAACCCGGACCCTCACCGTGTGAAGCGATAGCTTTTGCCTCCAGGCATCAAATGCACTTCATTGCTGCAAAAGCTGAAGGCTTTGCAATAAATACTGTTGCATGATTGCAACACACTACATGGATGAATGCCTGTTTGCAGAAACACTATGTTACAAGTTTTCGCAAAAACACTATTACAGGTTTTGCAGTACACAATACACAATGTTTAGCTCTTATTCATCTTCACATTCACAGTTTACCAATTAATGAAACTGCCATTGTCAAGAGGACATAAGTTGTATCAGACATGTCCTATCATCATTATTATTATAATAAAAAAGAAGCGCTAAACCTACAAGGGTCATACAGCACAACAGGGCAGGGAAGGGTGCAAGAGGGAGAGGGATGATTAGGTCATGGAGTGCAGCGGGGCAGGGGATAATGCAGGGGTATAGGGTAGCAAGATTAATAATAATTATTATAATAAAGAAGCGCTAAACCTACAAGGGTCATACAGCGCTGTAAGGGTAGCAAGAGATTGAGGTAGAAAGGGCTGAGAGGAGTGCTGGAGGCATCATCATCAGAGTTTGTGCAGTAAATCAGTTGCTGTCAAGAAGTCAACGAGAGAGTCACGGTTAAAGAAGGGTCCATCAGCAAGAAGGGAAGGTAAAGTAAGGGCAGCAGAGCGGTGACGACGTTGGAGGTAAATTCTGCGTGCTCGTTGATAGTGGCAGTCCAACAGAATATGGCTAACAGACACTGGAACCTGACAATTCTCAGAGTGGAACAGGGCGCCTCTCCACGAGATACCCGTGAGTATGACAAGTGTGGCCGATGCGAAGACAGGAGAGAGTAGTCTCCCAACCTCGACATGGCTGACAAAAGACAGCCAGAAATCTATACTGGTTTAATAGAATGTAATTTGTTATGTAGCAGATCAGACCAACGTTGTTGCCAAAGGTTGCGGAGGTGGGTAGCAAATACAGCAAAATAGTCTGTGAATGGAACACCTCTAGTATATGAAATTGGGAGGTCATGTACTGCTGACCGCGCAGTACATGACCTCCCAGTTCATGACCTCCCAGTTCATTCCCCTGTATGTCAACATGACGGAGTAAACAGGGGTGATGAACAAATAAAAAATATCTAACTTCAGTGACTATCCTATATATGGAAGGATTGCGGAGGTCATGAGAGCGAGCATGATAGCGAAGGCAATGTGCATCATGGCAATCGGTACAGGATGGAATATTCGCCTCTGCATAGAGGCTCTCAACTGGTGAAGAGCGAAAAGCACTGAGGCAGAAACGTAATCCCTGGTGATGGATGGGATTAAGGCTAGAAAGAGTTGCAGAAGAGGCCGCTGAATATATCTGGTCACCATAATCGAGTTTCAATAAAATTAGGGCACCCCATGAAAGATGAGCGAGAATTTTAAGGAAGTTCAGCCGGCTATGACAAGTTGCTTTCAGAGAGGTAATGTGAGGTTTCCAGGATAACCGACGGTCAAACAGAAGGCCGAGAAACCTGAACGTATCACGTTCTGGGATATGCGAGCCATATAGGTACAATGGATGATCAGAGACGACAGAAGACATGTCCCATAAAATTTCTTCAAAATAAAATTGCATGAGAAGTTAAAAAGAAGTTCATGAAGATTTTGAGTTGATCTTTAACATCTGTTAATCAAGATGGACACTTTAATTGCATTATTAACGTGGAGGTTGGTAAGCTAGGTTGACAATGTAAACTCAGGATATATACTACTAAGAGACATGAACCTCACGGTGTAGATGAACGAGACTGAAGAATTGGGGGTAATCAAATTCAATCCAAGGTAAAGGAGGGTAGTTCCGATTTCTTGGATCAAAAGCCTTCCTGCGGCATGAAGGCACCTTCCTTGAGGGTATAAGTGGTAGTAATTGTGATATTTTTGCAACACTGACCACATAGGTTACTCGGCAAATGTCATAAAAATTTATACAATACATAGAAGATAAAAAAGGATAAAACTAACTAGCATAAACACTACCTGGAGTCTACAAGGAGAGTATTAAGAGGGTCAACGCCCCCGTGGCCAGGTCCCAGACCAGGCCTCTTGGTGAATCAAGGCCTGATCAACCAGGCTGTTACTGCTGGTCACACGGAGTCCAGCTTTATGAACTTTAGTCCGGCTGATCAAGAAATTACTTTAGGACCCTATTCAGTTACCTCTTGACGAGAACTATGGGTCCATTGGTTATCTCCTTTATGTATGGTGGGTAGATGTTGAAGAGTCTTGGGCCACTTACACTTGTTGTATTGTCTCTGTGTAATCATTGAACCCCTCTTTGCTTTTGTAGGGAATGACTGAACTTATACATGCAGTGAAGGTTCTCTGTACATTGTCTACATCTGCATTTTCGCCTGCCTTAAAATGGGCTGTTAGTGTACAATAATCCAGCCTTGAGAGAGAACAAGCGACTTTGAGGACCATCATTAGCTTGGAATCTCGTATTGAAGGTTCTCATTATTCATCCTCATTCTTCTCGCAATTGTAATAAAGGCACTATTGTGATCCTTGAAAGTGAGGTCTTCTGACATTATCGCTCTTAGTTCCTTCAACATACTTAATACAAATACTATCATACTAAATTAAAATAACTAACATCACTTAAAAAGCCCATTAAATTATTAATGTCAAAAGGCTTTCCCTAAAAGTTCCCAGAGGTCTCTACAGACATTTCGGTTATTATAGAACCCCTGATGAAGGCAGAAAGGCATAATGTCCAGTAGCTCGATCGCTAGCGCACTCTGCTCACACACTGAGGTCAGGGGTTCAATTCCCCGGTACGGCAGGAAACAGGACGTATTTCCTTAAGACATCTACTGTCCATGTTAACCCATTAGTAAATTGGGTACCTGGGTGTTAGTTGACTGGTGTGGGTCGCACCCCGAGACAAAAATTGACCTAATTTGCCCAAAATGCTCTGCATAACAAGGGGCTTTCTATATGTAGTAGTATGTCATTGATGTCAGCTAGGCCTGTATACCTTGTACTTGTACACGTACTTTAAAGTGGCATGCCATAAGCTACACAGGGCAGCAGTGCCACCTGCATCCAAGTGGCTCTGGGCGATGTGTGTGACTGATCCTCAATCAAGAGATTCATCTTGGTGACAATTCCTATTAGAGGAGGAAGGCCAAACATATGTCTTGCTGAACCCTGTATAATTTGCTCCTGGTCTGCAGGGCTCACTGGGCCCACCATTTCCCAGGGACATATCTGTGGATATGGTCCTTGAAGTCACTCTTATAGTGTCAGATTGCTACAGCAGCTTTTGCCTTGGCATTTTTCCCTTCATTTTCTCGGGACACCAACATGAGCTGGGCACCACATCCTTATGCCATTCGAGATGTGCTAACCACTTCTGGATCTTTGGACCTTAAGGTGGACAGAAACAAGCTGGGCCAA
>WNWK01005429.1:0-15000 GCA_009830355.1 Cherax destructor
GACGTTCCATCACCTGCCAAACTGCACTGGTAAGAGCGATGGGACGGTAGTGAGAGGGATCACGTCCCGTAGCACCTGGTTTGAAAAGGGAGAACAATAGCAGACTTCCACAGCTGGGAAGAACTCCTTCGACCATATGAGATTAAAGAGTCGTAAGAGGACAGTAAGAGCAGACTGATGTAAATGCTGTAGCATACGAATATGTATGCCGTCTGGCCCAGCTGCCGATGATCGGCAAGCAGAGAGTGTTGCCTCCAGTTCTTGAAGGGTAAAAGGCACATTATAAGATTCTTCTCTAAGAAAGAAAAATCTAAGGAGCTTTAACTCGCTGGCAGACTTAGAAGAAAGGAACGAGGGCATAGATGGAGCCCTGAGAAATGCGGATGAGATGATTACCAATTTCAGTGGCAACGGCAAGAGGGTGTGCTATTCGACACCAGCAACCTGAAGAACAGGAGCTGGGTCGGGGAGAATTACCACTCAATTTCCGCACTTTCTTCCAGACTGCACTCATCGAGGAAGCCGAGTGACAGTAGAAACGTAATCTCGCCAGCAAGTGCGTTTAGCATCACGTATGACACGGCGAGCAATAGCTCTCTTCTGCTTGAAATCAAGGAGTCTCTCTGTGGTTCTGTTATACCGATACCTGCCCCATGCAGCACGTTTCAAACGCACTGCCCGAGCACAGGCAGGAGACCACCAAGGCACGCACTTCTGAGGATGCTTGCCCGAGGTTTGGGGAATAGAATGTGAAGCCGCTGTGAAGATGGAGGACGAAAAGAGATGTAAAACCTCATCAATGGAGGACGAGGTAGGAACCTCATGAAAGGCAGTAAGATGTGCGTAAAGGTCCCATTTCGCCGGTCAAATTGCCAGCGTGGGCAATGAGCAGGTGGAGAAAACAGAGGGGACTTAAGGATGATTGGGAAATGATCGCTGTCATGTAAGTCCGGAAGGACAGACCAGGTGAAGTCAAGGACAGTTGATGAAGAGCAGATGGAAAGATCGATGCAGGAGACAGAATGAGTTCGGGGTCAAAATGGGTAGGAGTACCCGTATTTAAAACATGGAGGGAAGAGAAGCAAGAAATGCCTCCAACTGAATGCCACGGGAGTCACAGTGCGACCCTCCCAGAGAAAGTGGTGTGCGTTAAAATCACCAAGTAATAGAAGGGGTGGCGGTAAGGAAGAAACCAGAAAATCAACATCTGGGATAGACAATGCCCGAAGGGAGAGATATAAAGAACAGAGTGTATACCACTTATTCAAGTGGATACGGGCTGCGGTGTAATGTAAGGAAGAAGGGACATAGAGCTGACGGTATGGAACACCAGTGCGTATAAGAAGAGCACTTTCGTTAAAGGTTCCATCGGAAAAAGGATCCGATGAATATAACAAATTATAGCCTGAAAAGGGCCTGATAACAGTGGATTGTAATTTGGGTTCTTGCAAACAGACCCCAATACGTGCTGTTGGAGTGTGAGCAAAGTAACATTTATGAAGGGATTCAGGGAAACCGGCAGACCGGACTTGAGTCCTGGAGATTGGAAGTACAGTGTCTGCACTCTGAAGGAGGGGTGTTAATGTTGCCGTTTTATAACTGTAGTGTAAAGCACCCCTCTGGCAAGACAGTGATGGAGTGAATGATGATGAAAGTTTTTCTTTTTCGGGCCACCCTGCCTTGGTGGGAATCAGCCGATGTGTTAATAAAAAATAATAATTCTGTAATGTATCTTCCATTCTATCAAATGAGACCAAGAAATCATAAACACAACTGTAAAAACACACAAAAAAACACCACAAAGTCTCTGTTTTAATCCAAAATTACGGTTGCAGTTTTTCTCATGCACTGCGTGCTGCAGGATTTATGTGGTGCACACTTACCACATAAATGTACTCATATCTAGGCCCAAATTTACCACTCACAGGTTATCGAGTGAGCTGAGCTCATGGCGTACATCTACGGCTTGGACCATGGCTTCAAAGCCGTAGATCTACTGGACGGACCCTGAAATGTTTAAGGGGCAGTATTACATGTCAATTTTTTTTGTTTTTCTGTTCGTCGAATTTCTTTCATTTTTTTTTTACACATAGAAGTGTTTACTCAGTATGTTTTAAAAAAATATTCAATAAGATAGTCCAAACAACAACTGAAAAAAAAAATATTTACTGAAAATTTCATGTCAGGACGTTTGGCAGGATCCGTACCCTATATGTCACTACGTAAGGTTGTTTTGGGACTTGGTACCGAAAGAACAATGCTAATCGATTTTTGAGACGTACTTTCCTGTAAACATCTTATCTTTATTCCACAAAAAATAAAGCATGTAACTGTTTGAATGTTGAAAAAAAATCTGCCCTTTACTCCCAAATAAATCCCAAAATATTTGGAATATTTACAAAAGTGCGTTCTTAAAAAAAAAGAACAATCATATTTTTACTATTCCTGTGAATATTATTTAATTTAATCAAACAGTAAAAACTACACAAAGTAAAATATGTCAATAACTTACTTCCGAGATATTCGCCTGGAAAGCGCCTGGAGCGGCGCCGGCCACCCGCCTCGGGAAATTCTTTTTTTTTTCGAAAAAATCACTTGTTTCAATGTTTTCTTTGTAAAACTAATGTTTTAGTGTAGTTAGCCTCTAAAACACTGTTTTCTCTTACTCACAGGCCAAAGAACACGTTATGGGAAGGGGAATCATTTTTATACCCATATTGCTGATAAGAGACAGCACTATATTAGAGCTCATTTTTATTCATGCTGGAGCATATAACATGTTTATATGTTATTTATTATTTCATATTAGATAGATAAATAAGCCGTAGAATTGATATTAGCATAATGAAATAATATATGGTGCCTCTCAGAGCGGGAATTCTGCTGACGTCAGCAAATATTCCCAGATCGTTCCTGATTGGCTGGTAGACTATGTATAAGCTCCGCCCACTCTCATATGATGCCAAATCGTAAATTACACCATTAGAATGAATAATACATGAAACAGTAAAGAAAAAATGGAAAAAAATTCTAAAAATATACGGGCTGAGAGCAGGCGAGCTGCGCACATCGCCGTCACAATACATGATATAAATGACTATAATTCCTTGTAGAAACGTCGTATTACATTGAGTCTTGTACCATTGTGTAGCCAGACAGTTAAGCTATTTTCCTATAAGATTAACTCAATTTTCATAATTTTTCGAATTTTTTTTCACTCGCACTCGGAGACAGGTCTTACTGCCCCTTAAGACCCATTCTATTATACAATTATACAGTGTAAATTACCTAGGATACACGGGAGAATATAATAATAATAATTGAAGTATGGTGTAAGACGTTTGTGTCACTCAGTCTTATCACTAAACTAATGACATAATGACAGTGGTGACATTTGATGAGGGGTGAGCCTCGTCTTATCTTATCTTATCACTCCACTAATGACAGTGGTGACATTTGATGAGGGTATACTGCCTTGCTTTATTTGTTTTCACTTTACACAAACATTGTCTGTCTGCCTGCCTACTTGTCTACTTGTGAACCAACACTATTACACACAAGACAGTAGTCACTGTGTCACATCTGAGTCCTAATACGTTTTATTTGCCAGTCTTGATTTTTTGGGTTATCCTAGGTAATTTACACTATGTATAATTGTATTTATGTGAACCTGTGACACAGAGACAGAGACAGAAAGCCAGCCAGAAAGCCAGCCAGCTGGTCAGCCAGCCATGCTGTTTACACCAACCCACGATCCCTTCCCCCCTTTCCCACCACCCACACTACAGCTTCGCTTGGTGACAAAGGCGCACTGAATTACCACTCCCACAATGAAATGCTGGTGCATAGATTTTTTCCTACTGTGCACACTTACCACATAGACCCATTCCATCACATGCAGGCCCACCAGCTATCTCCTGCTCAATTTGAAGGCGCTAGAATTTACACGTATAAGTATGTGACCGACCCTGGCTACAATGACGTACTAGTACGTGACCGACCCTCAAAGGGTTAAAACAATATCAACAATGGTTTACACAAACCCACTACCATTATAATATGCTCTTCACTTACCGACGAATTTGTTTACCGACGTGGTCTTAGGAACGGAACTCCGTCGTTAAGTGAGGAGAGGCTGTAGTATATATATAATTAGGACACTACATAGAGCTTTTGCATTTTAGTTTTTATATTGTTTTCAGTTTATTTTTGCAGTTTTTTAGTTTTGTTTTTAGTGTTGTTTAATGTTTTTGCAGAGTTTTATAGTGTTTTTGTAGTGTTGGTTTAATTCAACAAATAAAGAGCATCTTTTCCTTCATTTAATATTGAGAAAGGTGCAGGCAGCATAAAAGATATTATGTCAGCTGACACTGTGTTGCTGGCACTGTGTTGCCAGTACTGTGTTGCTGGCACTGTGCTGCCAGTACTGTTGCTGGCATTGGTGCTACTACTGTGTTGCTGGCACTGTGTTGCTACTACTGTGTTGCTGGCACTGTACTGGCAGTAGTGTTCCTGGCACTGTGGTGCTACTACTGTGTTTCTGGCACTGTGTTGCTACTACTGTGTTGCTGTGTTACATACTTATCAAGGTATTTCAAGTGTAACCACTATTAACAGTTGAAGCAAAATATAACTTTGCAGGCATATGATAATTCCAGAAAAAATCAAGAATTTATTTATAATGGACTACATATAACCCAATATTTTAATATTTTGTTTGTTTCCAGAAGACATAAATAAATTAAAAAACAATTTACTAAACTTGAAAAATATTTTAGTCAACATTCTTAGTAACAGATCTGAAAAAAAAGTTCCCAGTACATACAGGAGGCATTTTGTACTATTGGGACAAACCCTACAATTAGAAACAAAATAGTCACCTACTCAAACCAAGTATAATTCAATAGTCTCAAATCTGGAAATAAAATTTGCACAATGAAAGCCGTGCAGTTTTGAAACACAGTATAACCATGAGAGGCAGTAGAAACTAGTTTATACTCTACTAGCTTCCTCTACACAGTATAACCATGAGAAGCAGTAGAAGCTAGTTCATACTCTTACTAGCTTCCTCTACACAGTACACCATGAGAGGCAGTAGAAGCTAGTTCATACTCTGCTAGCTTCCTCTACACAGTATAACCATGAGAGGCAGTAGAAGCTAGTTCATACTCTACTAGCTTCCTCTACACAGTATAACCATGAGAGGCAGTAGAAGCTAGTTCATACTCTACTAGCTTCCTCTACACAGTATAACCATGAGAAGCAGTAGAAGCTAGTTCATACTCTTACTAGCTTCCTCTACACAGTACACCATGAGAGGCAGTAGAAGCTAGTTCATACTCTGCTAGCTTCCTCTACACAGTATAACCATGAGAGGCAGTAGAAGCTAGTTCATACTCTACTAGCTTCCTCTACACAGTATAACCATGAGAGGCAGTAGAAGCTAGTTCATACTCTACTAGCTTCCTCTACACAGTATAACCATGAGAAGCAGTGAAGCTAGTTCATACTCTTACTAGCTTCCTCTACACAGTACACCATGAGAGGCAGTAGAAGCTAGTTCATACTCTGCTAGCTTCCTCTACACAGTATAACCATGAGAGGCAGTAGAAGCTAGTTCATACTCTACTAGCTTCCTCTACACAGTATAACCATGAGAGGCAGTAGAAGCTAGTTCATACTCTACTAGCTTCCTCTACACAGTATAACCATGAGAGGCAGTAGAAGCTAGTTTACATTCTACTGGCATCTTGATAGCACGCACATTGCAAATGTTTGGAAGCACCAAAGAAAAATTTCTTTTCTTTTTACTTCCATTAACTGTTAACTCATAATTTTCATTTATTTTTTAAGCTATGGCAAATTATACATATAAAAATGGTGGAAAAAGGCACTTGACTTGATAAAGGCTATGAAATGCTGTTATGATAAAAGGTCTCCCTTTGCTTTGTGTCTTTTTTTCCACCAGTACCTTTTTTATTACAATCAAAACTAAGCACTAAACCCACAAGGGTCATATCTCGATTGATTGTAAGGAAAGTGGCTCCATCAGCAACTGTTTTACCTTGCAACTCATAGGTGTACAGTAGTCCCCTGGTATCCTCAGGGGGATACCTTCCAACACCTACCATCATGAGTGTACAGTAGTCCCCTGGTATCAGCGGGGGGGATACCTTCCAACACCTACCATCATGAGTGTACAGTAGTCCCCTGGTATCAGCGGGGGGATACCTTCCAACACCTACCATCTTGAGTGTACAGTAGTCCCCTGGTATCCATGGGGGGATACCTTCCAACACCTACCAGGATACTAGAAACTGTATCATACTTTTATGTACATACCTATGATAAAGTTTACCTCATAAATTACACAAAACAAAATTTAGTACTTTTCACTGATGGCTTTTGCACTTTGGTGACATTATTAAGCAAAATTAAGGCTTATTTTCGAGCCCCGGTAAACTGCAGACAACTGAAATTGCGGAAACCAAATCCATGGATACGGGGTTCTACTGCGTAACTCTTCAGGAGCACCATTGCTTTATATCAAGGAAGATACAGTTTCATGGTAAATAACTACTACTTGGTGAATGTTTATGATTTAACTCTTCCAGGGTCAGAAACCCTGATCTGAAAATTGCTCTCAGGGTCAAAGAATTTAAAAAAAAAAAATTATCTTGTGAAATAAGAGAATCTTTCTCCGAAGGTAATGAAACCAAAAGTATGAAATTAGATAGAAAACTTACGGAATTATGCTCTCACAAAGTTAGTCTTGGCAATATTTAAGCATCAGCAATTTCGCATACTTTGAGCCCTATTTTCGGCCAATTCAATTGTTCCAGCCAACCAAACTCATAGCTATTTTGCTAGTATTCCTTCTATTCTATTGAGTACAAGAAACCACCCATTTACCTATTACAACTGCCCAATAAAGTGATCAGAAATTGGTAATTTGGCCAATTTCACACAAAATTAAAAAAATTGCCAATTTAAAAATAGGATCCAGAAAAAGGTGTAGACATTCCAGGCACTAAAAAATTTCCTCTGCTCATTAGGTTATGTTCATTAGTTTATATATTACACTTGCTTTCCATTTTTAATTTTTAATACAAAAAATAGAAAATTTACTGTTATGCAGACTACTCCATTACTGTAATAATTGTATAAATAATGTCAGTGCATATGTGAATGCCTATTAGAGTGACCAGCTGGAAGGGTATTGGACGAGTGATGTAATTTGTGTACTCTGGAATATCGGAAAAAATTGAACATTTCCACTACTTTGAGCTCAGTTTCAAGCTTTGTCATGAAACCAATCAGAATCATCTCTATTTGTGTAACATATCTTCCATTCCATCAAATGAGACCACGAAACCGAAAATACAACCATAAAAATCATACGAAAATACACCGCAAAGTCGCTGTTTTTAACCAAAAACACTGCTGCAGTTTTCCCCATTATACACTGCATGAAGCAGATTTTTTTTATATGGTGCACACTTACTGCAAAGACCCATTCTCTCATATCTAGGCCATAATTTACAGCTCACAGCTTACCCGAGTGAGCTGAGCTCATCACGTAGTTCTACGGCACAAACATCCACCTCAAACCCATGGTACCAAGACACCAAAAGGGTTTAGTGCTCATGTAGTTAACCTAGTACTAACTGAAAAAGTTTTATAATATAAAAAGTGATAAAGCTAAGGGAGGGTAACTCGGTTTTCATTTAAAAAGACTTCTAAATTAAACATTAAGTGTATTTCACTGTCAATAATTAAGCTCAATATCAGAGATAACCAAGAATAACATGTGACTGCTAACACTTTTATTTTTAAAATAGTATTATAAATAGTGTATATCCTTATGCTAGTCATTTACCTTGAAAATGCATCCTCATTTAAAACAATAAAAAACATTTGATCATAGATTTCCTTTAATAAATACAGTTGCCATTCAAAACAGTGACAGAAAACAGAAATCTCAAATTTTGATAAAATAATTTTAGAAGCAGACATACTAAAAGAAAGTGCAACAAGAAATGTACAGATGTAAGATCCTATTTTGCAATTATTGTACACTAAAACATTAATTAAAAAAGCTATGCTTAAAAAAAATTTTAACATGTCATTTTGATAATTTGTTAATTTTATGTCCTTAGCAAAAATTAACTAGAAAAAAGTGCTCAAATACTCTCAGTAAAATCGTTCTTCTCTGGAATGCACATAATGTTTGGTATCCGCATACTGTGACCTAAACCAACAAGTATGTAAACCATAGTGCTGTATAAAACTTATTAACATTGTGTGAGGATACTTACAAAATAGAATGGTTTTAATTAGAAGCTTCTTTCATGACTGTGGATTCAAGGATCTTTAATAAACCCTGGTTATAAAGAATGTCACCTACACACACTCCACAGAAGCAGTCTTAAACACACTGTTACACAGATCAATATTATACATATAAAACTTCCTAGTTGTCAATGACAAGGCAGGCACAAAACATCAATATATAAATAAATATGATATGTTGAGTCTGAGAGCAAGAGCAAAAAAAAAAAAAAAAAAATTGTGACAATTTTTATGCACGAAAAATACAATTCAAGTATGCCATGGAATAACATACATACACACACTACATTAAAAATATCATAATGAATGCAATTCAATAAACTTTAATATTTTTTTGTAAACCATTCCTAAACGATATGTAAAAGAAAGTGCACAATAATTACACGAGTTACTTGGAGGGGAAACATCATTCACAGTAGATTCCATTCTTGGAGAAACAGCCAGTGCTACATAAGTAAGGGAACATTCAAGAGTGTAATAATAGCAACTTAGGTGGGTAACTCCATGTCTATTGCCTGTGCTGACTTGTTAAAACAATATGACTAGACTACCAGACGAGCTTAAGAATGTGTCAGAGTGAAGGCTTACACATATTCACTTGTTATGCTAACAAATCATGTGCATATCATATATTCATGTGACAAAACTTACTCACACAGTGAGCATAAGTGGCACCTTACACTTCACCTGATAAAATTGCAAGAAATGAGGATACAAAGAAAAGAGAAATTATACCCAAAAGACTGACACATCCTTGCAATAGCTCGGTGCAACCCTGTCTCCGGGAGTTGGGGTTTAGGAAGAGGCAACAACATTATAAATGGCAGTGTTTCTGGATGTTGTTGGCAGGTAATGAGCAAAGTGAAGTATAGAAGGGGTTCATAATACAACAACTACACTACATCACAATAACAAAAATAATTACATATCCCCTAATGGGAACACCTGATAAAAAAATTAATTAATAAATAGATACCAATGTTCAAAATGATGCTAATGCAATAAAATTAAAGTGGTAAACAGGCATTAGACTGGAAACAAATGAAATGCAAATGGCAGTACAGTATTTCACCAAGTGATGAAAAGAGAAATTCATATTTGGAGACAAAATAACTAATAGTAAATCTAAAATAATCACAAACAGTAATTGTGCACACATAAACATGAATCCATTGTAGGTGTATGAGTGTGTGTGTGTGTGTGTGTGTGTGTGTGTGTGTGTGTGTGTGTATGTATGAGTATGTGTATGTATGAGTATGTGTGTGTATGAGTATGTGTGTGTGTATGAGTATGTGTGCATGTATGAGTATGTGTGTGTGTATGAGTGTGTGTGTGTATGAGTGTGTGTGTATGAGTGTGTGTGTATGAGTGTGTGTGTGTATGAGTGTGTGTGTGTGTATGAGTGTGTGTGTGTGTATGAGTGTGTGTGTGTATGAGTGTGTGTGTATGAGTGTGTGTGTGTATGAGTGTGTGTGTGTATGAGTGTGTGTGTGTATGAGTGTGTGTGTATGAGTGTGTGTGTGTATGAGTGTGTGTGTATGAGTGTGTGTGTGTATGAGTGTGTGTGTGTGTGTGTGTACGAGTGTGTGTGTATGAGTGTACTCACCTAGTTGTGGTTGTAGGGGTCGAGTCACAGCTCCTGGCCCCGCCTCTTCACTGGTCACTATTGGGTCACACTTCCTGCTCCATGAGCTTTATCATACCTCTTCTTAAAGCTATGTATGGATCCTGCATCCACTACATCACTTCCCAGACTATTCCACTTCCTGACAACTCTGTGACTGAAGAAATACTTCCTAACATCCCTGTGATTCATCCGAGTCTTCAACTTCCAACTGTGGGCCCTTGTTGCTGTGTCCCATTTTTTTAACATCCTCTCTGTCCATCTTGTCGATTCCTCTCAGTATTTTATACGTCGTTATCATACCCCCTATCTCTCCTGACCTCCAGTGTCATCAGGTCGATTTCCCTTAACCTCTCCTCATAGGACATACCCCTTAGCCTGTGTGTGTGTGTACTCACCTATTTGTGGTTGCAAGGGTCCAGACACAGCTCCTGGCCCTGCCTCTTCACTGATCACTACTAGGTCCTCTCTCTTCCTGCTTCACGAGCTTTTTCATTGTCTTTAAACTATGCATGCTTCCTGCCTCCACTACATCACCTGCCAGACTACAGTGGACCCTCGCTATTCGAACACTCCAAAACCCACCCTATTATGTAAGTTTATTATTGTAAGTGCTTTTATAAGTGTATTTTTGTGGGTCTGAAATGGACTAATCTAATTTACATCATTCCTTATGGGAATAAATTTGTTTGGTAACAGCACTTGAACAGCATTCTGGAATGAAGAATGTTTGAATACTGAGGGTCCACTGTATTTCACTTCCTGACAACTGTGTGTGTGTGTGTGTGTGTAGGTGTTAGTTACCATTTTGTCCTAGGCACATGTCGATTAGACACTAGGCCTGTTGTATATATGTGTGTGTGAACGAAACACTTCGAAATGTTTCGGCCCCGCCGGGAATTGAACCCGGACCCTCTGTGCGTAAAGCAAGAGTGCTAGCCACCATGCCATCGGGGCGTGTGTGTAGGTGTGTGTGTAGGTGTGTGTATGTAGGTGTGTGTGTGTAGGTGTGTGTATGTGTAGGTGTGTGTGTGTAGGTGTGTGTATGTGTAGGTGTGTGTGTGTGTGTGTATGTGTAGGTGTGTGTGTGTGTGTGTGTGTAGGTGTGTAGGTGTGTGTGTGTGTAGGTGTGTGTGTGTGTATGTGTGTGTGTGTGTGTAGGTGTGTGTGTGTAGGTGTGTGTGTGTGTGTGTAGGTGTGTGTGTAGGTGTGTGTGTGTGAGGTGTGTGTGTAGGTGTGTGTGTAGGTGTGTGTGTAGGTTGTGTGAGTGTAGGTGTGTGAGTGTAGGTGTGTGTGTAGGTGTGTGTGTGTAGGTGTGTGTGTGTGTAGGTGTGTGTGTGTAGGTGTGTGTGTGTGTAGGTGTGTGTGTGTAGGTGTGTGTGTGTAGGTGTGTGTGTGGTGTGTGTGTGGTGTGTGTGTGTAGGTGTGTGTAGGTGTGTGTGTGTAGGTGTGTGTGTGTAGGTGTGTGTGTGTGTGTGTGTGTGTGTAGGTGTGTGTGTGTAGGTGTGTGCTGTAGGTGTGTGCGTAGGTTAGTTACCATTTTGTCCTAGGCACATGTCGATTAGACACTAGGCCTGTTGTATGTGTGTGTGTGTGTGTAAGGAAACACTTTGAAATGTTTCCATCCCGCCGGGAATTGAACCAGGGCCCTCCGTGCGTGAAGCGAGAGCTTTAGCCACCAGGGCTGTCTGTGTGTGTCTGTACTCACCTAATTGTGGTTTCAGGGGTCGAGACTCAGCTCTTGGCCATGACTCTTCACTGACTGCTACTGGATCCTCTCTCCATGCTCCATGAGCTTTATCATACCTCGTCTTAAAACTATGTATGGTTCCTGCCTCCACTACATCACTTGCTAGGCTATTCCACTTCCTGACTACTCTATGGCTGAAGAAATACTTCCTAACATCCCTTTGACTCATCTGAGTCTTCAACTTCCAATTGAGACCCCTTGTTACTGTGTCCCATCGCTGGAACATCCTGTCTCTATCCACCTTGTCTATTCCATGCAGTGTTTTGTATGTTGTGTGTGGGTGGGTGGGTGTGTGTGTAGGTGTGTGTAGGTGTGTGTGTGTGTGTAGGTGTGTGTGTGTGTGTGTGTGTGTGTGTGTGTGTAGGTGTGTGTGAGGTGTGTGTGTGTGTGTGTAGGTGTGTGTGTGAGGTTGTGTGTAGGTGTGTGTGTGAGGGTGTGAGGTGTGTGTGTGAGGGTGTGTGTGAGGTGTGTGGTGTGTGTAGGTGTGTGTGTGTGTAGGTGTGTGGGGGTGTGTGTGGTGTGTGTGTGTGTGGGTGTGTAGTGTGTGTGTGTGTAGGTGTGTGTGTGTGTGTAGGTGTGTGTGTGTAGGTGTGTGTGTGTGTGTAGGTGTGTGTGTGAATGTGTGTGTGTAGGGTGTGTGTGTGTGTGGTGTGTGTGTGTGGTGTAGGTGTGTGTGTAGGGTGGGTGTGTGGGTGTGTGTGTGTGTGTGTGTGCATAGGGTGTGTGTGCATAGGTGTGTGTGTGTAGTGTGTGTGTGAGTGGTGTGTGAGGGTGTGTGTGTAGGTGTGTGTAGGTGTGAGGTGTGTAGGTGTGTGTGTAGGGGTGTGTGTAGGGTGTGTGTAGGTGTGGTGTAGGTACTCACCTAATTGTACTCATAATGTGGTTAGGAGGTCGAGTCTCAGCTCCTGGCCCCGCCTCTTCTGTCTGCTACTGGGCTCTGCCTCCCTGCTCCATGAGCTTTATCTACCTTGTATTAAAACTATGTGGTTCCTGCCTCCACTATATCTTTCTCTAGTCCATTCCACTTCCTGACTACTCTGTGGCTGAAGAAGTGTTTCCTGACATCCTTGACTCATCTGAGTCTTCAGCTTCAGTTGTGTCCCCTTATCTGTGTTCCCTCCTGAAAAACCTTGTGTGTGTGTGTGTAGGTGTGTGTGTAGGGTGTGGTGTGTGTAGGTGTGAGTGTAGGTGTGAGTGTAGGTGTGTGAGTGGTGTGTGTGTAGGTGTGTGTGTGTAGGGTGTGTGTGTGTAGGTGTGTGTGTAGGTGTGTGTGTGTAGGTGTGTGTGTGTAGGTGTGTGTGTGTAGGGTGTGTGTGTAGGTGTGTGTGTGGTGGTGTGTGTGTAGGTGTGTGTGTGTAGGTGTGTGTGTGTAGGTGTGTGTGTGGTGTGTGTGTAGGTTGTTACCATTTTGTCCTAGGACATGTCGATTAGACACTAGGCCTGTTGTATGTGTGTGTGTGTGTGTAGGAAACACTTTGAATGCTATCCCCGGGAATTGAACCCGGGCCCTCCGTGCGTAAGCGAGAGTGCTAGCCACCAGGGCTGTCTGTGGGGTGTCTGTACTGGCACTAATTGTGGTTGTAGGGGTGTAGGCTAGGTCTTGGCCTGGTGTTCATGTGCTAGGTGTGTGTGTGTGTGTGTGGGTGTAGGTGTGTGTGTGGGGTGTGTGTAGGTGTGTAGGTGTGTGTGTGTGAGGTGTGTGTGTGTGTGAGTGGTGTGGTGTAGTGTGTGTGAGGTGGTGTGTGGTGTAGGGTGTGTGAGGTGTAGGTGTGTGTGTAGGTGTGTGTGTAGGTGTGTGTGTGTAGGTGTGGTGGTGGTGTGTGTGTAGTGTGTGTGTAGGTGTGTGTGTGTAGGGGGTGTGTGTGTGAGGGTGTGTGTGGTGTGTGTGGGTGCAGTGTGAGGTGTGTGTGTGTAGGTGTGTGTGTGGTGTGTGTGTGTAGGTGTGTGTGTGTAGGTGTGTGTGTAGGTTAGTTACCATTTTGTCCTAGGCACATGTCGATTAGACACTAGGCCTGTTGTATGTGTGTGTGTGTGTGTAAGGAAACACTTTGAAATGTTTCCATCCCGCCCGGGAAAACCAGGGCCCCGTGCGTGAAGCGAGAGCTTTAGGGGCCCCCAGGGCTGTCTGTGTGTGTCTGTACCACCTAATTGTGGTTGCAGGGGTCAGACTCAGCCTTGGCCCTGACTCTTCACTGACTGCTACTGGATCCCTCTCCATGCTCCATGAGCTTTATCATACCCGTCTTAAAACATGTATGTTCCTGCCCACTACATCACTTTTCTAGGCTATTCCACCCCTGACTACTCTATGGCTGAAGAAATACTTCCTAAATCCCTTTGACTCATCTGAGTCTTCAACTTCCAAATTGAGACCCCTTGTTACCGGTCCCATCGCTGGAAAAATCCTGTCTCTATCCACCTTGTCTATTCCATGCAGGTTTTTGTATGTTGTGTGTGGGGGTGGGTGTGTGTGTAGGGTGTGTAGGTGTGTGTGTGTGTAGGTGTAGGTGTGTGTGTGTGTGTTCTTTTGTGTGTGTGTAGGTGGTTGTGTGTGTGTGGAGGTGTGTGTGGAGGGTGTGGTGTAGGTGTGTGTGGGGGGTGTGTGTGGTGGGGTGGAGGGGTGTGTGTTGGGTGTGTGTGTAGGTGGTGTGTGAGGGTGTTTGTGTAGGTGTGTGTGTTGGGTGTGTGTGTGTGTGGGGTGGTAGGTGTGTGTGTGTGTGTGTGGGTGGGGTTTTTGGGGGGGTTTTGTGGGGGGGTGTGTGTAGGTGTGTGTGGTGTGTGTGTGTAGGTGTGTGTGTGTGTAGGTGTGTGTGTGAGGGGTGTGTGTGTGTGTGAGGGGTGTGTGTTGGGTGTGTGTGTGTGTGTAGGTGTGTGTGTGTGGGGGGTGTGTGTGAGGTGTGTGTGTGGTGTGGTGTGTGGGTGTGGTGTGGGGGTGTGGAGGGGGGTGGGGTGTGTGTGCAAGGTGTGTGGGGGTGTGTGGTGAGGTGTGTGTGTGTAGGTGTGTGTGAGGGGTGGGGTGTGTGTAGGTTGTGTGTGGGGTTAGGGTGTGTGTAGGGGTGTGTGTAGGGTTTTGTTTGGGGGTGTGGAGGGTGGTGTAGGTGTGTGTGTGGGTGTGTGTAGGGTGTGTGTGGTGTGTGTAGGTGTGTGTAGGGGGTGAGTGTAGGTGGGAGGTGGGTGTGTGTGTGGTGTGTGTGTGGGGTGGTGTGTGGGGTTGTGTGTGTGGTGTGTGTGTGTGTGTGTGTAGGGGGGGTGTGTGTGTGTAGGGGGTGTGTGT